>JACXGI010007190.1:0-38478 GCA_016801175.1 Esox masquinongy
ACACACACACACACACACACACACACACACACACACACACACACACACACACACAGGAAACTAACAAAAGGTGACCCAAACACACACATCCCGACATACATAGTAAACAAAGGTGATACAAAACACAAATGCACACACAACATTGCAATACAAGTAAAATACCAAAGAGCTTCAGGGGGTTTGCCTTGTGTCGCTTTACCAAAGCTGTAGCCATATGCCTTCTTTCATACATACATTACACATAACAAACCAATCGATCAACCACATCGCAACCATCTCACAACCACATCACAACCACCCTGAAACCACATGATAAATGTTCCTGCGACCATAGCACAACTTCCCACAACCAGAGGTCAAACTTGTTTCACAACCACAGCCTAACTGTCCGAAAAACCACAAAACCACAAAATCTCCAGCTTCATCCTCTGGTGAATTAAAGTTTGTACTGTCCTAAATATAGACATTAAATAGTATGAAGATTTCATATCACAGTTATAGTGACCAAAATTAAAACTGAGAACTTTTTAAAAATTAAAAGGTTTTCAGTTTTATTGCGGTATTTTTAAAATGTGCTGGAAATGTTAAAGTACTGATACACACACTGAAATAATTTCACCAAATTTTATACTGAAAACCAACAAACAAAGAAATAAAAATCAGCAGCACTATGCACATTTTGTGTGCATAAACATTAAAATAATAACATTAACATTAAAGATGGCACCATGTAGCCATGAGAACGTTTTCCCTAGTGCAGGTTTTAATGAACACAACCTCAAGTAAGCAAATCAAACTTACATTGCATTCGCTATAAAGCAATGGGTGGTGGTCACAATGACTCAAGAGATTCTTTTTTTAAGTGATTTTTTTTGCTTGTTCTGCAGACAGGGTGACCCTCTTCGAATAAGTTTTCCTCAACACTGTTGTAAAACCCAAATACGACCACATTTCAGATTTGGTCCTCTTAGAAAGCGGAAAAATCTCGCGGGCGCTGCCTTCTGCCATGTTATCACACAAAACAAAACCCACGTTGCATGCTACGTCTGCGTCAGACTATTGCTAACGTAGGTTGACGCTGGACAAGTATTCACCGTTTCAAACGGCGGTAATAAAACACGATTTTAATGCTAATTTAAATTTGAAACGGTAATACTAACCGTCGGGAATTTTGCCGTGGTTTATTGTGAAACCGGTAACCGTTTTATCCCTACTCAAATGACACCATTGTATCTAGTGTACTACTTTGAGACAGGGCCAGCCCTTTTGGCTTTCATCAAAGCGGAGCATTACATGGGGAATATGGCGCTATTTTGATTGCAGACTCGGAATGCGTCCTCGGTCAGTAAGCGGCTCTGGGAGGCTTTGCATACAGATAAAGATCTCTTCACATCACTAGAGTCAACTACTCTGACGACTCAGACATAATAATGTTCCTTTAATCATGAACTGACTTTGTCCTCACGGCTCACTTCAAATCACAGAAGGAAGGAATGTAACTGTCACCTACACCACTTCATCTACAGAGAAATGCTAAATGACTCTTGATTGCTGAGAATGATCTCCTCTGTGCTCACATCTCACATTAAATCACAAAGGAAAGGCAGATAGCTTAGCAGTTAGGTTTTGCTAGATTGAATGGTCTTCAGTTCAGGTAACTCATTCACATTACGCTTAGCTAAAAAATACTTAATGATTCACATTGGTGTTCACATGTACATTTAGTTCAGCTAACCTGTAAATCAGTCTGTATTCAGTTTGGATAACTCATGAAGCACGCTGGTATATTTATTTACAGAATGCAAACTCACAGTTTTCCATTGATATTAACGTTTAGTTCAACTAAATCAAAGTTTGTATTCAGATCAGATAACTGATGAATCACATTGGTATTCATATTCTGATTGCTAGATGTCCTCCATTATGTTCTCTGGCCCCAATTATCTACCCTAATTAATGTTGTAATAAAAACTCATTTCTCAACATGATAGCAAAGCCTTCAAGTAGCTGATGGAGCAGGGCCCAAGCATCCCAAATGACGGCCTATTCCCCTACATAGCGCATGCCACTACACGCCCAGTCAGAGGTAGGGCACTTTGTAGGGAACAGGCCACCATTTGGGGTACCCACTGACTGTGGCTTCTTACCCAGAGACAAGGCGGGTGTCTTTTTATCGGAGGCATTCTTCTGCTAGCTTACTGTCCGTGTGTGTGTGTGTGTGTGTGTGTGTGTGTGTGTGTGTGTGTGTGTGTGTGTGTGTGTGTGTCAGAGGAAGCAGAGTCATTACTCTTTCACCCTTGATCATAAATCACTATGGTGACACTGGCCACTGATAAGTGAAGCAGGGGTCTTTTTACTCATGGTCATACAGTGACAGTGATGCTGAGGGCTGATGTCAATACTTCAGAAACACACACACACACACACACACACACACAGGCTAAAAGATTCACAGACGGCACCTTCTGATATCAGATGCGGACATGTTTGTTTCTCCACCACATCCACAGGTGGGAGTTAAGCGGACATGGATGTACACACAAACACACACATTCACATACATACATTTACACACATGCAGACAGCTGACCAGACAAGCCTGTCGTGTCTGGTTGACAGTTCACACCAAGTCGACCTCACGTCGTATGGAACATAACGACCCAGAATCCCCCAGAGGAACAATGTCAGCAGATCCAATCAGGAAGCTGATTCTCTGCTCAGCGACCCCCAACGACCCCAAAAGGTCAGGGCGATGAGTGGTTCCAACATGGCGCTGCCCAGCAGCATGTTCAGCACGTCACAAATGTAGATCACTGCACAGTCCGGAGCCGTCGGACTACGTTAGACCAGAGTGATTAAGACCCTAGAAAATATGGGCCCTGGAAAAATACAGTACCCTGTAACAGAAAATAGTGCCCTATAATAGAAAATAGGGCCCTATAAATGGCATTTGTGCCATTTAGACTGTGCCCCGAGGTATGGCTAGAACAGCTCTCTACCTTCTTTCAGCTGGCTTCCGCCTGCGGAGGTCACGGTGAACATTACTCACACCATATCAGACTGGGATCACTGAGGATCATAACGCGAGCAGCCTGAGCAGGGCCGCCGGCCTCGTACCAAATAGCACACTACCCCCTGCGCTTCTTTGAATCAAAACAAGTGCACCGGAAAGGGAATGTGGGAAGCAGCTACGCAGAGTGAGTTGCCCCAGGTCAAGGAATAGTGACAAATAGGAACACAGCCACCATCTCCCTCAGTGAACACACAGTCCTGATATGGGAGGTTCCCGTCCTATTGGATGGAACAGCGAGTCAATATGCTGGGAGTGTAGAAAAGGTGTAGAAAATGACATTTTGAAAATGGTTCTGCTCTACACCCCCATTTTTCCCGTTGTGTGTTTTAAGTGTTATGGCTGGGTAAAAGGGAAAACAATGTTTTTTTTATACACCACCTCCAGGTAGACCAATACAGAGCAGCTACCTGTATTGTCTTTGTGCAATGAGACACGTTCACACATGCTCAAGCCATGAACGGCAGCCAAGTCAAGCAGCAGAGCAGCTCTGGCTGAAGTGGAGCAAAGAAAAAGCCTTCAAAAACATTTTTACAAAAAAACTGACTTGGACAACAACGGTTTTAATGGGGATAGGAGTGAAATACTGTTGGTATTGCTTTGGTATTGCTGAGGTGGATGGCATGAAGAATGTTTTGCTCATAGTCTTACTATTAGACAGAATCAAAAACCTTGAGAAAATAAGACTGCTATAAAATACTAAAATTTCCTTTTTACAACGTTTATGAAAAGGTTCTTTTTCTTTATATATTTGAAAACTGAAGCTTGGTACAGCAACCTATATTACTTCGCAAGTTGACACATTTCAAAACCATTCAGCATGGACATTTTATTTTCTGATAGAAATCTTGACTTGTGCGGTAATTGAGTAGTTCGGATCTCATTTTCAATTTTCAATACTTTGGGTATCCAAAATGACTCCCCTTCCCCCAAATTGACCAGAGCCCAAAAGTAGTGTACTAGAAAGTAAATAGTGGATCTTTTGGGACAGAAAGTTTTTTTTCCTCGAAGACATGTTTGAGCCAGAGGACAAATCTGTTTGAAAATGCAAAAGAGAGATAAAAGAATACTGTTGGACTACATTAAACCAAAAAAATTAAATATCCTTCTTCCCTTTGTTAATACAACAACAATGAAAAATCCTTCAGCCAAGAGGAAAATAGAATTCTTCAGCATTCACGTTGGAAAATCAGCATCTTTTCCTTGAAAGTGTTTCATATTGTACTGTCTTTTACAAAAAATGTAAGGATATCAGCTATAAGCATAATCCATCTATATTCATCCATCTGCACTGCTGTTCTTTCTTTTTTTTTTCACCATCAACTACCAAAACCTGACACAGAATGCTGCACTTCTCAACTGAATAACCTTTGGGGACCTAGACCCCCAAGTACCACACGCATTAAAAAGAGACACATTTACATTACAGTCATTCAGCGGACGCTCTTATCCGGAGAGACTTACAGGGCCAATTAGGGTTGAGAGCTTTGCTCAAATGCACAACAATATATTTTTCACCTTGTCAGCACAAGCTTCAAAATAGCGACCTTTCGGTTCCCGTCCCAAAGCCGTAACCACTAGGCTGCCTCCCGCCCAGTGATTTTAACAGGAGAGCTGAAGATGTCCTCTGCAGGTTATAATCTAATTAATTCTACACAATAAGACCTGGCCAGAGGTGCCCTCTTTAATCACACGGTTGAATGAGGGAGAGAACGAGAGGGAAAAGGAAGAGAGTGGAACTGAGGACAGGCCTTTGGAGATATTAGGAGAGTTATACTCAGAGTTAAGATGTGAACAATCCGGTAGTAGTATAGCCCTCCATCTTAAAGACAAATGTGATGGTTTTTGGCCACTGGTTGTACAAAAAAGTTGGGACGCTGTGTAAAATGTAAAGAAAAACAGAATGCAATGATGTGCAAATAATGTAAACCCTATAATTCAATAGAAAATAGTACAAAGGCAACATATCAAATATGGGAACTGAAAAATTTTATTGTTTCTTGAAAAATATTTGCCCACTTTGAATTTGATGCCAGCAATACATTTCAAAAAAGCTGGGACGAGGCAACAAAAGACTGGAAAAGTCGTGTAATGCTAAAAAAACACCTGGTGGAACATCTCACAACTAATTAGGTTCATTGGCAACAGGTCAGTAACATGACAGGGTATAAAAGAGCATCCCAGAGAGGATGAGTCTTTCAGAAGATGGGGAAGGGTTCACCACTCTGTGAACCTCTGCGCAGGCAAATAGTGCAACAATTTTAGAATAACGTTTCTCAATGTAAAATTGCAAAGAGTTTGGGAATCTCATCATCTACGGCACATAATACCAAGTTCATTTAAGATGGACTGAGGCAAAGTGGAAAACTGTCCTGTGGTCTGACCAATCAAAATTTGAAATCATTTTGATTCATACTCCAGGCTAAAGAGTGCTTATAACAAGCCATCTGGCTTGTTATAAGCACACTGTTCAAAAGTCAGCATCCGTTATGGTATGGGGGTGCATTGGTGTACATGGCATGGGTGACTTGCACATCTGTGAAGGCACCATTAATGCTGAAGGATTTATACAGGTTTTGGAGCAACATATCCTGCCATCCAGACAACGTCTATTTCAGGGAAGGTCTTGCTTATTTCAGCAAGACAATGCCAAACCACATTCTGCACATATTACAACAGCATGGCTCTGTAGTAAAAGAGTCTGGGTGCTGAACTGGCCTGCCTGCAGTCCAGACCTGTCACCCATTGAATACATTTGGGGCATTATAAAACCAAAAATATGACAAAAAAGACCCTGAACTCTTGAACAGCTGCAATCCTATATCAAGAAAGAATGGGAAAACTTTTCACTTTCAAAACTACAGCAATTGGTCTCCTTAGTTCCCAAAGGCTTACAGAGTATTGTTAAAAGAAGAGGTGATGCAACACAGTGGTAAACATGCCCCTGTCCCAACTTTTTTGAAACGTGTTGCTGGCATCAAATTCAAAATGGGCATGTCTTTTTCCAAAAACAATAACATTTCTCAGTTTCAACATGTTATATGTTGTCTTTGTACTATTTTCAATCAAATATAGAGATAAATTATTTGCACATCATTGCATTCTGTTTTTATTTGCATTTTAAGCAGCGTCCCAACGTTTTTGGAAACGGGGTTGTAAAAGTGACTTTGTTCTGACAAAATGTGTCACCAAAAATTGCGTACTATGTATACCTCATTTATTAAAACCATTTGCTTTCAAACTTGAAATATAATTGCAAAATGAGGTGAGTGATTATACTTATGCATATATTAACCCCATATTACACATCCAGCTCAAAATTGAATTTTAGAAATACAGTTTGAAATTTGTAAAAGTCCCAGAATGCATCCTTAATTGTGTTGATATTTTATGTCAACTAAAAACTACAATAGTAACAAGTTACTTACAGCACAACTATAATAGTAACTAGTTACTAATAGTACAACTACAGTAGCAACCAGTTATGAATAGTAGCCTAAAATCACCGTAGTAACTACTTACTAACCGTACACCTACAGAACTAGTTAATAAAATTACAACTATAGTAGTGACAACTTACTAATAGTACAACTACAGTTGTAATAAGATACTAAGAGTAAAACTACAGCAGTAACTAGTTACCTAAAGTATTACTACAAATGTAAATAATTACAAGCAGCATAATGGTGGTATGCACTAGTTACTAGCAACTACAACTTGTAACAACTAGTTGTAGGACAATTCCAGTATTGTGGACATTAGAGTTGTATGTAAAATCATATACAGTGGATATAAAAAGTCTACACACCCCTGTGAAAATGCCAGGTTTTTGTGATGTATAAGAATGAGAAAAAGATAAATCATGTCAGAACTTTTTCCACTTTTAATGTGACTTATAATGTGAAAAAAACTGAAATCTTCGAGGGGGAAAAATGAAAAATAAAAACCTTACAATAACCTGGTTGCATAAGTGTGCACACCCTCTTATAACTGGGGATGTGGCTGTGTTCAGAATTAACCAATCACATTCAAACTCATGTTAAATAGAAGTCACTACACACCTGCCGTCATTTAAAGTGACTCTGATTAAACACAAATAAAGTTCAGCTGTTCTAGTAGGATTTTCCTGACATTTTCTTAGTTGCATCTCAGAGCAAAAGCCATGGTCCGCAGAGAGCTTCCAAAGCATCAGAGGGATCTCATTGTTGAAAGATATCAATCAGGAGAAGGGTACAAAAGAATTTCCAAAGCATTAGATATACCATGGAACACAGTGAAGACAGTCATCATCAAGTGGAGAAAATATGGCACAACAGAGATATTACCAAGAACTGGACGTCCCTCCAAAATTGATGAAAAGACGAGAAGAAAACTGGTCAGGGAGGCTTCCAAGAGGCCTACAGCAACATAAAAGGAACTGCAGGAATTTCTGGCAAGTACTGGCTGTGTGCTACATGTGACAACAATCACCCGTATTCTTCTTATGAATGGGCTATGGGGTAGGGTGGCAAGACGGAAGCCTTTTCTTACAAAGAAAAACATCCAAGCCCGGCTGAAGTTTGCAAAAACAAACATCAAGTCCCCCAAAAGCACGTGGGAAAATGTGTTATGGTCTGATGAAACCAAGATTGAACTTTTTGGCCATAATTCCAAAAGGTATGTTTAGCGCAAAAACAACACTGCACATCACCCAAAGAACACCATACCCACAGTGAAGCATGGTGGTGGCAGCATCATGCTTTGGGGCTGTTTTTCTTCAGCTGGAACCGGGGCCTTAGTCAGGGTGGAGGGAATTATGAACAGTTCCAAATACCAGGCAATTTTGGCACAAAACCTTCAGGCATCCGTTAGAAATCTGAAGATGAAGAGGAAGTTCACCTTTCAGCATGACAACAACCCAAAGCACACATCCAAATCCACAAAAGCATGGCTTCACCAGAAGAAGATTAACATTTTGGAGTGGCCCAGCCAGAGCCCAGACCTGAATCCAATTGAACATCTGTGGGGTGATCTGAAGAGGGCTGTGCACAGGAGATGTCCTCGCAATCTGACAGATTTGGAGCGCTTTTGCAAAGAAGAGTGGGCAAATATTGCCACATCAAGATGTGCCATGTTAATAGACTCCTACCAAAAAAGACTGAGTGCTGTAATAAAATCAAAAGGTGCTTCAACAAAGTATTAGTTTAAGGGTGTCCACACTTATGCAACCAGGTTATTCTGAGTTTTTTTTTTTTTTTTCAACTCAAATATTTCAGTTTGTTTTTCAATTGAATTGTTCACGTTATAGGTCACATTAAAGGTGGAAAAAGTTCTGACATGATTTATCTTTGTCTCATTCTTTTACATCACAAGAACCTGGCATTTTAACAGGGGTGTGTAGACTTTTTATATCCACTGTATTTGATTTCTAATATAATTTATTAACAAGAAACACTTGATAACTGTGTCTATAGTAACCTATTGGGGAGTAACAGTGAACATCTATAGTACAGGCATTTTTAGAGAAATCTAGCAAAAATATCTTATAGATGTTACATGAAATGGACAGGCTCTTTGGGGAGTCTATTAATTTTTAAGTCTTACGATTGACTGTTTTTGAAGAAAAGCTTGGCTGACAGAAATACACGAGAGGAAACTATTAAATGGATAATTGTTATGGATGCTAGTTATCATGGATTTTACAGAGTCTGAAAGACTGAAATATTGCAAACATATTGATGAAAATATAATACATACATAAGACATTCCCTGTCATTTGGGATGTGATTAAAAAGTTGAGCAGAAGGCATGTTACCTTACGTTTGCTTTGTTACCTCTAGAAGAAATGCCATAAACAACTGTGATCAGCACTGCAAAAAAAAGTTAAAATCTTTGCACTTACATAAGAAAATTGGAGACGGCAGGGTAGACCAGTCGTCAACAGCCTTCGGCTATTAAATGCAAGGTCGCTGGTTCTAATCCCAGAGCGGACAAGGTGAAAAACCCTGATGTTCTGTCCCTGAGCAGGACAGTTCATCCTAATTGCTCCTAGGTTGTTGCTGTGAATAACAATACGTTGTTAGCATACTTGCCTGGTAAAATAATAAAGTTAAAAAACTCCCAAACCCTATCCTCATCAGCCCAAGTTTAAAACCTCTGTCCGTGTTAAAGCACCGCCTTTGCCCAATCCTGATATGTCAAAGTAGTCAATAACAAAGCCCCAAGCCAAAGTACGGCTGCTCATGAAATCACATAATTCTCGGTGGGCCTTGGTAGATTCTCAACGTTTAATCTTTCCACGACAATCTGCCCACCAGAGATTAGATTAGACCGCCTTATTTGAGACTTAATCTACAGTATCCAAAATGCCTGTTATCCTAGACATACTGGTAAAATAACTTGATCTGCACTCAGAAACATAGACCTTACTGATAAAAAGGAATGCTGTTTCTTTTCATAGTTTTATTTTTGAATGCCCAGGTTGACCTTGGAATCGCTCGCTAACTTACTGGAGGGAAAATAAAAAAATGAATGGAGAGAGTTTGGGCTATAATTAAATTCTAAATGTGTTTGATAGTGTCGAGTTTGATGACAGTGCCAAAGTTCCTTGGCAACAAGTCAATATTACTTACACTTGGGGCTTTGTGACTATAGAATTATATTTTGGGGGGGTTGGTTGCGTGGCGTTAATGATAATAAGTTAATACCTTCAGGCAAACTATTGTCGGCCCTTTGAAACTATGATGAGAGAAAAATGGGAGAAAATGTGCAGCCTTAAATGAATGGTGACCTCAGGCAACACTTGTTTTATTGACTTGCAGAGCTAGTTTACAGAATATGGTTGACTCTGTTATGGCACCCTCTGCCATTTATGCTTATATGGGCCCTGGTCAAAAGTAGTGCACTAGAAAGAAATAGGGTACCATTAGAGAAAAACACCTTCCCATTTATGTATTTTGCCCTATGGTATATTAATGGCAGGTAAAAGGATTATTTCACCTGATTCAAACTGAGATTTGGGTTCTAGGTTAAAAAAAATCAGCTGTTGACTCCATCACACATAGGTCAGAGTTAGAATGGGTTCTAATCCCACCCACTGCACATTGACTCCTCAGATTTTTCCGTCTTGGAAAATGTATGCACTCACTCTGAGGATGACAGCATCTTCTACATGATGGAAATGTGAATGTACATCAAGCTGTCCAAGGCTAACGAAACAGGAGATACGACAACAAAACAGGAGATAAGATAACAAAAAAGGAGATAGGATAACGAAACAGGAGATACTATACGACGAAACAGGAGTTATGACAACAAAACAGGAGATACGATAACGAAAAAGGAGATATGCTAACGAAACAGGACATATGCTAACAATACAGGAGATAGGCTAACAAAACAGGAAGTTGTCATCTGCTCCTATGAGCCTTTCAGGATAAGACTGATCCCAGCATTAATTACTGTAAATGTTTGAGTAGCTGGGCTGGAAACAACAAATAATTTGATTCTAACAAACAAATACTTAATGAAACCTACAGGCCAATTGTAATGGACTCAGAACACGAGAAGAGACATGGACCATCTCACGATGGGAAATAAGGTCAGACATTTATCAGGGAGTCGGTCAACGATGGTTATCCAGTACTGTGATAAGATGTTGTGTAAAGCAACAAATTGGATGTAACTGCACTATACGTTTGTTAGCCTGAAATAGCAGGCCAGTTTTGGAGGAATAATTCCATTATTGTGTGAAATGAACTGCCTTCATTCTGACATTCTGCTAAAGCATTCCATTCATTGCATTCAGTCCACAGCCAAACACGGGATGAAATAATTTTATGATAGGACTATTGTATCATATAATAGCACCAAAAAAAAACAGGGAACAGTATGTTGACATATTTGACAGGCTATTCAGAAAATGTACATATAAAACCGATACACCAGAACGCCAAATGAAAGAGAGGTCTAGTTTGAACCAACCAGACCTTTAATAAGCTATATCTTTCTGGACCGAGGTTCAGCTCATCTCTTTCAGTGGCCTCGATACCATGCCTACTATCATGAGGAAACCAAAAGAAAAAGAGTGACAGAAAGAAGAAAAAGAGACAGAGGAGAGGAGACAGGTAAGGGGGGAAGATGTTCATGAGAATGAATAAATGCCAAACCTGTGGAGGGTTTAAAATCCAGTAAGAAAGGTTGGCCAGATTCAGTTTCAATTCAAAATGCTGAATCTCCTTCCCACATTTGGGTGCTTAGTTACCTCAGAGGTGGCACTGTGCCCCCACACCCCGATTCTCCTCAACCGATTACATGCCACATCGCAGAGATACACACAGACACGAACGCACATGCAGACACGCACGCACACGCATACACACACACACACACACTCACTCACTCACCAGCACTGCACTGCACTGCAGAGGATCAAGAACAGTGGCTGAACTCCAATCGCAAAGCAGACAGCCCCTAAGCACACCCCTCGCCACTCTCCCTTTGGGGGAATTCCCATCTTAACCGGATGCAGTTTTGATTGCCATCTTAAGTGCTGGTCCAATTTACAAAAGCTGCCTCCTCTGACCTTGACTTGGCTTAGGGGGATGAGCGAACAACTTTGCTCACTCGCAGGGTTGATATCACCCACAATTCAATTGTAGTCACATGTCTATAACACACATGGCCGCGAACTGTCCCATTCAATAAAGACGACCACATTTTTGTGTCAAACCTCATTGGTCATACTACTTGTGAGGTGCGTAGCTAGTTAATGAACTCCTTAGCGAGTTAGCTGAGTCTGATCACCGCTCAGCTTCAAGTAAAGTTACACAGCATGACAGAGGTGCTGTTGCCTGTACAGTGTTCACATGGAGACAGTGTGATCTTAGTCTGTTCCATCAAGGAATCGTGGTTGATGTGTACCACTGTCCCCGTTAGGCCAGCTATGACAGGAACACAGACATCGTACTGTCCCCACAAACCCCTATGTCTCTTACTTGGTACTATAGGCCCAGGTCAAAGGTATTTCACCAATATAAAGGTTAGGGTGTCACTTGGGACGCAGCCTGCGCAGTCTCTTGTTTGCTTCTAGACCATCAGCTGCCTTGATCTAGTGCTTGTATGTTTGGTTCTAGATTATCAAATGCCTTGATGTAGTGCTTGTATATGTTTGGTTCTAGATTATCAACTGCCTTGATGTAGTGCTTGTATATGTTTGGTTCTAGATTATCAACTGCCTTGATGTAGTGCTTGTATATGTTTGGTTTTAGATTAGCAGTTGCCTTGATGTGGTGCTTGTATATGTTTGGTTCTAGATAATAATTTGCCTTGATGTAATGCTTGTATATGTTTGGTTCTAGATTCGCAGTTGCCTTGACGTGGTGCTTGTATATGTTTGGTTCTAGATAATCACTTGCCTTGATGTAGTGCTTGTATATGTTTGGTTCTAGATTATCAGTTGCCTTGATGTAGTGCTTGTATATGTTTGGTTCTAGATTATCAGTTGCCTTGATATAGTGCTTGTATATGTTTGGTTCTAGATTATCAGTTGCCTTGATGTAGTGCTTGTATATGTTTGGTTCTAGATTATCAGTTGCCTTGATGTAGTGCTTGTATGGGCTAAACCCAGGCTTTGCTTTGATTTCTCGTTCTACTGTAGCCCCAACACATAAGAGTATGTGAATAGATCTGAGATCTGAAGGGCACACTATGCTTATTTGTTTTTCTCAGGGAGAGAATATTTCTGAACCTGAACACATTGATCTTTTGGCAACACTGCACAATGGTGCGGAACGAGCCAAGCTTAGTCAAGCACAGTGAAAAGTCAGAGTGAATTATAAACTTCTGGTGTGTCTGTGTGTGTATGTGTATGTGCCCCTACCTACAGATGAGTGAGCCAATCATTTCAGGACCCCAAGACCATGAAACATTTAATCAATATTACAAACCACTTGATCAATGTATCGGAATGCTCTGAAATTAATTACGTCTATAGCCTAATAGTGGATAGGGTAACTTTCAAAGAAATGCTCCACATGTACACTACCATTCAAAAGTTTGGGGTTACTTATAAATGTACTTGTTTTCCATGATAACATACATGAAATGAGTTTGAATAAGAAATATATCTAAATGAATAGGATATACAGTCATTGACAAGGTTAGAAATAATTATTTTTAATTGAAATAATAATTGTGTCCTCCAAACCTTGCTTTCATCAAAGAATCCTCCATTTGCAGCAATTACAGCCTTGCAGACCTTTGGCATTCTAGTTGTCAGTTTGTTGAGGTAATCAGTAGAGATTTCACCTCATGCTTCCTGAAGCACCTCCCACAAGTTGGATTGGCTTGATGGGCACTTCTTTACGTACCCTACGGTCAAGCTGCTCCCATAACAGCTCAACAGGGTTGAGATCAAGTGACTGTACTGGCCACTCCATTATAGACAGAATACCTGCTGACTGCTTTTCCCTATATAGTTCTTGAATAGTTTGGAGCTGTGCTTTGGGTCATTGTCTTGTTGGAGGATATTGGCTCCAGTCAAGCACCGTCCACAGGGCATGACATTGCAAAATGGAGTGATAGCCTTCCTTCTTCAAGATCCCTTTTACCCTGTACAAATCTCACACTTCACCACCACCAAAGCACCTCCAGACCACATAGATCACATTGTCTCCACCATGCTTGACAGATGGCGTCAAGTACTCCTCCAGCATATTTTCTTTTGGTCTGTGTCTCACAAATGTTCTCCTTGATCCGAACACCTAAAACATAGATTTGTCTGTCCATAAAAAAAATTCTAATCTTCCTCTGTCCAGTGTCTGTGTTCTTTTGCATCTTAATCTTTCCTTTTTATTGGCCAGTCTGGGATATGGCTTTTTCTTTGCAACTCTGCCTAGAAGGCCAGCATCTTGGAGTCGCGTCTTCACTGTTGATCATTGAGACTAGTGTTTTGTGGGTATTATTTAACGAAGATGCCAGTTGAGGACATGTGACGCATCTGTTTCTCAAACTAGACACTCTAATGTATTTGTCTACTTGCTTCGTTGTGCACCAGGGCCTCACATTCCACTTTCTATTCTAGTTAGAGCCAGTTTCTGCTGTTCTGTGAAGGGAGTAGTACACAGCATTGTACGAGACATTCAGTTTCTTTCAGTTTATTTCTTGCATGGAATAGCTTCATTTCTCAGAACAAGAATAGAGTGATGAGTTTCAGAAGAAAGTTCTTTGTTTCTGGCCATTTTGAGTCTGTAATTGAACCCACAATTGCTGATGCTCCAGCTACTCAACCAGTCTAAAGGCCAGTTTAATTGCTTCTTTAATCAACAGAACAGTTTTCAGCTGTGCTAACATAATTGCAAAAGGGTTTTCTAATAATTAATTCACCTTTTAAAATTATAAATTTAGATTAGCAAATACAATGTTCCATTGGAACACAGGATGGATGGGTGCTAATAATGGGCCTCTGGACGCCTGTACAACATTAACAATGTCTACACTGTATTTCTGATCAGGTTTGATGTTATTTTAATGGACAAAATATGTGCATTTCTTTCGAAAACAAGGACAATTCTAAGTGACCCCAAACTTTTGAACAGTAGTGTAGATGTGAACTCATGCTGTTCACAAAAACCTTTGTTCAGTTTTCAATGCAATAAAAATTGAAAACCCAAGAGTCTGATAATTTTATTAAAGGGTTATGATTAAGATTCTGTTGGGAGATTATCCTTATTTATTTTCAATGTCTGTCCAATTAATGAATTATAGGGGTTCAGTTAAGATGGTGTAATGTTGCACTTTATCCCAAGAGAGCTGAAACATTAGAATTAAATTGGTGTCTGTCAAACCGCACTCGGTTCAGTACGGTCCTAGGTTGACCATACACACAGGTCAGAAATATACGTCCGCTAATAATGTGTTGACGGAATGTCAACATGTGTTATCATAAGATTAACATATATTAATCTATACATCACCAGTGTATTGCATGTGCATGTGCGTGTGTAAACACAACACAGAATGCATCAACGATGACATCTCACTATATAAGACGCGAACGGAGTAAATCGTAAGCCACTGATGTGGTCATGAAAGACGGCCAAACCCTGATGTCAAATGATGATGGCAATGGTAAACCGCGATACATAATATGCCCACCCTCCGGCGATAGTGTAATGACTGGCGATTCATACAAATCTAGCGTTGCATATTTATTCCGTAAAACACTAGACATATAGCATACGTGCTGCGGATGACAGGTTTATGCTGGCTTCACATGTGGATTGAGAATGCTTGGAAAACCGTACAGGAGAGCCAACGAGGGAGAGAAAGAGAGGGAGAAAGAGAGAGAGCTTGTTCTTCGATGTTCAAATAAATCTGCTGGTCATTGGGATTTATGCGCTACCCTCCGTAAGTATACCGCACACCTATGGGCCAATAGGCTACAGTCTATGCTACTACTGGGACCAAGGGATGGCAGAAATAAGAGAGGGCTACTCAGTTGTATGAAACATGATCATTCTCATCCATTCATTTAAAAGACAAACATTGAGATCCGGAAGCTGAAAAGCCCAAGGTGGACAGAACTAGGCTATAGCCCACAGATGCTCATTCATTAGCCTTTATCGCAGGGAGATCACGCGGGCATATCCATGTGTCGGTGCAAACCACATAGCCTACAGTAGGGAAATAGTCTAAACAGTATTATATTGGCACATAATAGAAATAGCACCGGCATGTGTGATAACGTAAGTTACAGCAGCTGGGAGAACAAGTGCAAAGCTACTGAAGAGCCTCGAGCACCAAGACTACACCACTGGCTAAAGCAAAGTAAGAACTAAAAAGAAAAGTTGACACCGGCTTGCTACATGTTGGTGAATGAACGAGCGCTGCTACAACTGTAGCCTGTTTGTACTCGGAACAATCTAACAAACTAAACATAATTGCGTAAAACAGCAAACAATCGTTTTGCGCCGGAACTTTCACTTATTTATTGTTCTGCTTCGCCGACCCACCACCCCACGGAAGGCTCAGAAATACTGTGAGAATATGTATGGCTGGGGGAAAAAAAAGGTATAGGGCTAGCTAGGGAGCCTAAAAAGCCATAGCAGGTTCCTACCTCCTTCTTGGTCAGCCTGAAGACAGGCAGGGATATTCTTCTTCCAACCCGGCATCTCTTTCGCTGTATGAGCATTCAGAAGGTCTCAAAGATAAATCTCAGGCGCATTTCAATCTCGGCAGGTTTCCTTCGCGAACATATCCCCACACAGTCTCCGAGTCTCGTTTTTTTCCGTGACCTGTGTAATTCAACGCCGTGTCTCCCACCACCGCACAGCCTCGTTGTGGCGCGCGAGGGGCTGGCAGAGTTATGCAGAGCCACAGAAAGAGAGAGAGAACAGCCAACGTGAACGTAAGGTGCGGTATTCAATCTCAATATAGGAATCCTAGACGATTGTACAACTACGCGAGGTGCCCAGAAATGCAACGAAACAGCTGAATTCCTAGTTCTATACTATTCCATTATCTAAGCGCACGTGTATGAATGGGGTTTTAGAAACGGTCTAGTGTGGACCACGCGGTATGCGCAGGCTGGGAGACCTGACCGGGCCATGTTTAGTCGCCAAACGTTATCTAAAGTTGGAAATTAAAATTCCATAAATAGCCTAGAAACGAAGTGATTGCTTATTCTCATGTATGTCGAAGAGGATGTTTTGCTACATCGCCTACTTCTATATGAACGTTCCAAAACGCTGCCTCCCGAACGCGCCCCTGGTTTTAAGTTACTTTGAAAGGGGTATGCTCTGGGTTTGCTTGACATGTTCCATGCCACAGAGTCATATACAATTCTAACACAAATGTATCAAAACAAACACCAGTGTAATAGCTCGGTTTGATATCTGGCGGATAAAGAATGGCCTATGGTAATCTTAGTTCCTTTGTTTACTTGCTTGCTTCGGCTGAGCCCACGAGACTGACAGCCAGGCTATTCCCCCAGCAGACTAAGAATGACGTCATTTCAACACCACCCTACTAAGACATTCAGCTAGGATGTTTTATAAATAAGTTATAGCCTGCGCCAGGGCAGTATTTCCCTAACCTATCCTGAGGTATAGCCAGCTCCATCTGTTTTGATCCACTGCAGCTAGTCCACCCCGAATCAACTAATCTCGGGCTTTTAGCTCAGTTAATTCGTTTAATTAGGTCTAGCTGCTATAGTTCAGGAATGGGAACAAAACTGTCTAGGGCTACTTGAGGGACGTATTTGGAAACACTGGCCAAGTCGAACATGGTGTTGGTGTCAATAACATAACTCACCCGAATATTAGTTGAAGCAAATAGGTCAGGATTAAAATTTGAAAAAAGTAGAACGGGTTGGCCATATTTAGGGCCGGCCTATCTCTAACTCTATCTCTATCTGGTGGCATATCTCTAACGAAGTGCCCAAGCTTTGGGTCAATGATTTTTCCTGTGGATAATCCAATTGCATTCCTTAAGAGGTTGATAGACACAGCAGGTGTCCTCCAACCACCGCCCACCGTCCTCCGCACCGCCACCTCTGTGTGTTATGTGTGTTATGTTAACTGTTGCTGCGACCACGAGGCCAGTTAACACCCAACCGCACAATGTCAATGGCCTCTGGAGTCACGTTTTTAAGCAACCGTGTCCGATCAGTGAGTTTCTGCTGATTTATTAGATTAGGTGAGAAGGTTCTGCAGGCACACGCAGACTAATGCAATTTGTCAGCACCCGGCATGTTCCCGATTTATTATTGGATACCAACCAGTCCTTGTTAAGAAAAGCTTGGCTACTGTGTTTATATCTTTTGTCGGGATGCAGCAGCAGAAGAGCTTCACGCTACTCAGATACTCTCGCACAAGCTTGAAACAGTTGTGGGGCAAGAGCCTCGCCTTTGGCCGTTAGTGGCAACACACAACCCAGTATAGTGCGTAGCATCATCCTCATCTTCATCCTCCAGGAGGACTATGGCCTATTTTCATAATATTCCCATCCGACCCCCTCGTCTTCCGCCACCCCAGCACACGCAAACACAGGCGCACGCACGAGCGCACGAAGACACTGAGAAAAACACGCACCCTTACCACTTCACGCTTCCGTGAGCAGACGGGCAGAGGGATGCTGAGAGGAGAGGCAAGGCCAGGCTGTAACAAGCCGGGAGGGGGGTGAGCCAGGACATATCTTCATCTCTCTCACTATCCCTCCATCCGCTGGTTTCTGTCCCCAGGGCACATCCACATTGGGGGAGGAATGGTTGGGATCTAGCTTCTAAAATAGAAGGTTAAGATAAGAGGGATTGTAATATTGCGTGACTCTTTAAACCACTGTTCAACAAGGGGGCAGCTCCTGCATTCATTATGACTGGGAGTAAATAATAGCAGGACAAAAATATTGTCTTCAAAGGAAAAAATATAAATAGTGGAACGATATCTAAGGACATAAAGACATCTCTATTAATCACAGAGAATTTGAGCTAGTTTCTCCACTTAAAAAAAACGTAGTTGCTTTACTTTACACATTTAAAAAATAATCTAAAATCAGTTTTAATTTCCCCAACAGTGGTCACTTCCACTTCTAATCCTGTAATATCCAAGACAGCAATGGTTTGCTTAATTTGTATATTTTCGAAAGATTCCACTGGGAATCTCTCGTTGACTTCTCTTATTCTGTACAGTTGAGTCTAGGGGGTGGGGAAGAGGGTGTGTGTGTGTATTTGTGTGTGTGTGTGTGTGTGTGTGTGTGTTTGGGCCGCAGCATCTCTCAGCCCCCTTGTATCTGTGGCAGTGTGTTGATCCCCGGTGTTCGACATGAATGTGAGGTAAACCCATCACCACTATCCTTAGGCACTTCTACCTTTTGGGAAAACCAACCACCTCCCTCACATCCTCCCCCTCCTCCCCCTACCAGAGTTGTTCGGGGAGGGGGGGGTGTAAGAATGGTGGATTAATGGAGATTGAATAACTGTTCAACAACTTGGGGAGACTGAGGTGTGACTTCTAACACCATCCCGCACACCGCTCTCCAAAAGTCCCCCTCGGCCTGTTTGTTTATTTTCATCACACTTGCCTTGACCGTGACTGTTTGACCGTGACGTTGATGTCCCTTAACCCATGTTAGCCTGCTGGTGGATGACTGAAAAGGTCTTTGGGCATGGGGATCAATTAGACTGCAAAACATCAACCACTCTGATGCTGTGGGAACATAGGGAAGAACAGACACCAGATGTTGACTGACCTGAAGAGGAAGTAACACAACAGTCTGGTGAATGTCATTTGAGGAACAGCCAATAGCTGTGTATGTTGACTCATTAAATGTGGTTGTTTTTTTATGAATGTAAACAGAACGTTACTTATACTCACTTGCCCAGCTGTCTTAGAGGGAAAAACGACCTCTTATAGCAAGTAATGAAGAACAAAAAAAATACAGATTTTTTTGTCAGGTGAAAGTGTCTCATCCACAACCTGGTCGTCTAGCTAAAACAATTATTTAACAAACAGCATGCAAGCCGAGCTATTGATAATTGCTTTGAAAACACTCTCCTCCACAACATATCCAGTCAATAACTTGAGACATAGTGAGTGTGTGTGTTTTTGTGTCTGTGTGTACAGTCCCACATGCATGCGCGTGTGTGGTGATCCCTGGCGAATTATTGTAGTAAATTTACACAGCACAGAGAGGAGTAATGAAGACGCACTGTTATCAGAAACCTATTGATTCCCGCATCTCATTAGTTGAAAGCTCGGAAATGTTAGAGAGTGAGTGAGTGAGTGAGTGTGTGTGTGTGTGTGTGTGTGTGTGTGTGTGTGTGTGTGTGTGTGTGTGTGTGTGTGTGTCAGGGATGGTGTAGTTGTGGAGAGGTAGAAACCAGGCGCAGGCACAGTAGCAGTCAATGTTTTGAATTTAATAGAAAAGAACACCGAGCACTCCAACAAAACTAAATCGAAAATAAAGACTTAAACGAAAACGAAACACTCACCACGTACACGAAACATGCGGAGACAAGGAACAATGACCGACAAATGAGGGGAGCAGAGGAGAAACATTTAAACACATACTGATGACTTAATTGGGGCCTGGTGTGAGTGACAATTGGAGACAAGACAAATGAAGGAGTCCGGGGTGAGTTCATGAACCATGGGAAACCGGGAAAAGCGGGATATGACGGAGCTGTCCGTCACCTCACCGTCACACTGTGGGTGCGTGCTGGAGAAGAGTGTTATTCCCTCCCACTTTCATGACGTCCAGTTCGCGATAATGGCCTTGCCTAGTTGCAAACAATAATACAGTGGGTGCAGGAAAGTCAAAGATCGAGACATGCCTGCTCTCATATGCATGAGACCGCTGCACCACTCGGGGGCTCTGCATGGTGATGACGGTGGCAGAAAGTAGCTAAAGTCACACCAATAGAATGCCTTGCTCGGGTGTAACATGCAACCCTCCTGTTATGAGAACTGTGAGGAGAGTGTCCTTGATGTGTTACACCGTAAGTTAGCACAATCCAACGCTTATCTAGATAAAAACATTATCTTGAGACTTCATTGCTAAAATTCCTCTGAACACACAGCTTCATTTTCTGTTCATTCACCAAAGCTGTTACTGTACCAACATAAACACACACACACACACACACACACACACACACGCGCGCAGTACAGAATCTTTGTAAGCAGAATCATCATGAAACAACAAAGTCGAATATAAGGCATTGGAAGTGAGGGTTTTTTGATCACAAACCAAACCTTTTAAGTCTTTTGAAATTGTCCAATTGGTACCCGATTTCTGATACGGGGCCTTCTCTTAGACCAGAGCCCTCCCTGCGGGAGTAGCTGGAGCTCCTTATGGATCCCTCTAATGCACTATATGGGAAGTGGGGAGCCGTTTAGGATGTCGCCCTACTTTTCCAAAGGCAGACATTTACCTCAGATAATTTAACTTGTCATCTAGCAGCCGTCTGCCGTGAAACTCAGCGCAGCCAGGCAGCAGGCGCGGCAGGACGTTCCTGTCTGCTTTCACGGGTGTCGTCCGGTAGCTGAGGTAATTACAGTCAATCTCTGATGGATATTGATGCAAACCTGTAGTTCTCTCCACAGACAACCCGGTGTGATGAATGGCTGCGAAGAGTTTACCGCCGTTGTCATCTCGGAGGCCTGCGTCCCAAACGCCACTCCGTTCCCTACCGAGCCCATTGGGCCCTCATGAGAATGAGTGCGCTACGTGTAGGCATAGGGTGTAGGGGAATTTGGGAAGCTTTCGCCTTTACCGTGCCGGAGATGGAGGAAGTCAAGCAGACAGAAATGATGTGTGAGTGGGGAGAGTAGGGCCTGTTGTTAAGGCGACTTTTGTCTATTTAGTTGTTCTTTTCCCATTTTGCTGAGCCTTGGCTGTCTGGTTTCATTTGACATAGATGAATCTCTTGTGTTTATCTTGGCTGGGCAAAGACACCAAGCTCACAAAGTCGTTTAGTCTCATTTCATTGCAGGCATGACCTTTTATCAACAACTTTATCAGTCTTTTCGTGGACAGTCTTCTTCTGGCTTAGATTTACAAAGGGCAAAGTTTATTAGGTTCATCTCTCCTGCATCTCCCACACGGTTCTCTTGCCAACAAAACATTGTTAGCTTAAACCACATGATTTCAGCAGTTCCCCTACGCACCCATAAGGCAATACTTCAAGTGGGATATGTAAGTGGTTTCCAATTTCCTGTCACTTGTTATGTTCTGTGTGTTTCCCGACACACACCGTGTAGCTACCGCAGAACAGTAGACAGAGTCCAGCAGCTACCAAGAATAAAGGGTTTGCTACAGGGTCTCCCAGGGACAGTCTGTTTATGTTCTCATGAATGGTGCAGTGGGGAGAAGAGAGGTGAGTGAATGGGCGGAGGACAGAGAGGGGAGGGAAAGGGGGAGAGAGAGGGGAGGGAAAGGGGTTGAGGGAGGTAAGGTGAGGGAATTGGGGGGAGGGGAGAGAGAGGTTAGGTGAGGGAATTGGTGGGAGGGGAGAGAAAGGGGGAGAGAGAGGTTAGGTGAGGGAATTGGGGCGAGAGGAGGGAGGGGAGAGAAAGGGGGAGAAAGTGGTTATGTGAGGGAATTGAGGAGAGAGGAGAGAGAGGAAAGGTGAAACATCTTCTACCTCCTCCTGAAACAAGGTCTGACATCCTCTGGCTTTGGCCTCAAGAGCAGAAACCTACACATTACCAACACAATTGGAAACTGTGGCATTTCTACAAGAAACAAGAACATAGAGGAGATGGGCCCAATAGGTTACAGAGACACGTCTTACTATGTGTTACCTAGTCAGCTTGGCGAATGGACATGAACTAGTCTGTAACGACTTAAACACCCAAACTGGACCAGAACCAGTCAATTGGTATGAACAGCAACCTCTGGAAAATCCTTTTTCAGAGTATCATCCAACAATTCCTCAGTGAAAACAAGATCCTAAGCCCAAATTAAATTGACATCTTACCAGAATATTGCATATCAGACTACTATATGTATAACTCTCTCCCTTATGAACAAACAAATCAACACTGAACATAATATTACAATTATAATATAATAATTATAACATAACATTTGAAATTAATTCAGCCTTTAACCCAACTTTTGTAATTTATTATTTTATCGTTTTTATTTTCCTCTTTTCCACTTTAACAATGTAAACATGTTTCCACTCTCTAGGGGGATATAAAGAGAATATGTGAGGAACGAAGGGTGAGAGAAGAGGTGAGGAATGAAGGGAGAGAGAAGAGGTGAGGAATGGAGGGGCGAGAGAGAAGAGGTGAGGAATGAAGGGAGAGAGAAGAGGTGAGGAATGAAGGGAGAGAGAAGGGGTGAGGAATGGAGGGGTGAGAGAGAAGAGGTGAGGAATGAAGGGAGAGAGAAGAGGTGAGGAATGAAGGGAGAGAGAAGAGGTGAGGAATGAAGGGAGAGAGAAGGGGTGAGGAATGAAGGGAGAGAGAAGGAGTGAGGAATGGAGGGGCGAGAGAGAAGAGGTGAGGAATGAAGGGAGAGAGAAGAGGTGAGGAATGAAGGGAGAGAGAAGAGGTGAGGGAATTACTTCATTAGTCAGATTGTTGTAAGAAAAAAAATGTTTTCAAAGAATTACCTGGTTAAATAATGACTAACTAAATAGAAATAATGAGGGGGTGGAGATGAAAGGTAGACAGAGAGATAGAAAAGTGAAAGAAAGGTTATAGGGAGGAGAGTGAATTAGAGGATGGAGAGAGGCGAGAGACAGAGGAGAGGCCATGAGTACTGAGAGAGAGAGATAAAACACTCAGAAACGGAAGCAGAATAATACTTTTTCAGGTCCTACAGAGCGCCGAGGTCTGTGCAGATAATATTTCACGGCTAAATTCAGACCGACTCACTCCTTTAAGGCCCTGGATCCCAACACAGCAGAGGGAAAGACAGAGAGAGAGAGAGAGAGAGGGAGTGAAAAGGATATAAAGAATGAGTGAGAAAGAGAGATAGATAGTGACAGAAAGAGAAAGGATAGAGAAAGAGAGAGAGGGATGAAGAGAGAGGGAGGGAGACAAAAAGAGCTCAAGCTGTTGTCTGTGCATGGCGGAGCTCAATCAGAGCAATGTGATTTCTGCATTAATAAGGGCACTTCAGTGCCCATTAAACCGCAGCCTTGCTGGCTGTTCGGGAGGCTGAAAAATCCTGCAAGTGTCACGAGCGATGCCACATCACCCAGGAGGCTCTTCCTTTTGACCAGGGCCCACAGAGTGCCATTTAGGAAGCGTGCAGTGTGTCAATCGGCATCCCTTTACATTCGCCAGCCAGCGAACCGCGGAGGATACGGCAAACGGCCAGGGGAGGAATGGAACCAGGCACCGAGGAGGTGGGAAATGACGACACGAGGCAGAGGGGCTCAGCGGGAGCCACTCCGAACACTTATCAGGAGACAGAAAGCCGGGCAGAGGAGGAAGTCCTTGGATTAGCCGACATTGTGTCGTGTGGTTCCCTGAAGGGGTTTCAGGTGCTAGTCGCTTGGCTCTTTGAAGAGTGTTTACACTGGGAATGGCACCACAGAGCCACGGCTGTAGATAGCCTGCATGTGTGTCCCAAATCGCACCCTGTTCCCAACATAGTGCATTCTGTTGACGGGGGGCCCTTTAAGTTCTGTTCAAAGGTAGTGCACTCTGAAGGGATCCTGGCGAAAAGCAATGCCCTTTTGTAAGGACAAAGGGTGCTATTAGGGCCGAGAACGTTCAGAGAAAGTTCAGAAAACGTCGAGAGAACATCTAGAAAACAGCTAGGGACGCCAGTTCCACCAGCCGCATGCAAACGATGGGGCCGAAACTTCACTTTTTAATGGATTTCCTATAGACTCTCCTAATTACCATAGATACCTCCTCTGGAGGCCTGTGGACAGAATGACTCATTATGGCTGGGATGTCTTTCGAACTGTAAAGGGTTATAAAAAGATCACGGAGCGTTGCTTTTCACCATCAAGTGTTCATGTGTGCCATGGCAACCTAACCTGCATCCTCAGCCACGGATGTTGCTCCACGGGGCCACGAGATGACGGGGAACCGGACAGGAGACAGCGGAGCCGTCAACAGAATGTATCTGAGCGGGATAATGTTGTCAGAGCTGCAGTTTTCAAACCGCTGTCCCCTATGATGCAAAATGCTACGTTTGTTCACACACCCTGAATGGAACAGCGACAGTCTAACAAATGGCCTCTGCTCATGACAGGCACCTGACAAGGCCACAGAAGGGGCCCTTTATTCAGACACACAAACCCCTGACTGAATTGGTCGTGATTGTTACGTGGCCTCTTGTGTGCTTTACGAGTTATGTTCACTCGATTTCGCTGTGCGTCGCAGCGGCGTTTCCCAACAGAGGTGAATACACCTCAGAGGAGGTGGAGGAAATGACTTCAGATGACTTCAGAACGCCGGCGAGGAAGTGCACAAGAGTGTACCTTGGGTTTTGAACTGCGCTAAACGGAAATTCAGAATCACAGCCTGTCCCCTTCCGATATGTCACTGCCATGTCCTGGCATGGCAGGTTGCTGTACCAGTGAGATCCAATGCTCTCTCTCTCCCTCATTTGGATCACAGACACCTGTTTTTTTGTCCACTGCCCTGACCTGTTTCCCTAATCACTGCCCCTATTTTAGTTCCTCTTTTCTTAGTGTCTTGTTGGTCTGGGTTTGGCTCCTGACAAATGTAACGGTTGTTCTGTCTTGCCTTGATGTTCAACGTTTCTTTTGTTCTATTTCTAGTTCTTTTATTAAATGTCCTCCATTCTCCCGGTGCTTGTGTCCTGCCTCCTCATCTTTACAGTCGCACTGGTTTGTGTTCCGCCTTGGAAATGGTGCTTGGAACATGCACAGTGGGATTTAACATGGAGGTTTGTGAAGATATACATTTTTATTCCAATCTCAGTTTAAGCCAGATTGACAGTTGTGCTTAAAAATGTTATGTGATTAGCAAAAGAGAGGTTTTAGCGCGCTTGCCAACAGGCTATGGTATAAACTGTAATTTAGCAATCGTGGCCGATTTGGGGAGGTGTACTGTCAGAGGCAAACCCTGATCAGTGGACAAAGGGGGCTATAGTGTAGATTGTCCACTACGGTCGATAATGGAGTAGGTGGAAACACCTCCCCCAGGTTCAATGTCCCCCGTCAGCCAGTCGTAATACGGACACCTTATCAGTGACGAATAAAGGCTGCGACAATATTCAACATTTGAGCATAACATTTGAGAAAGAAACAGGCATAGAATATTACACTGGATTTGGTGTTATCACCCTACTTGGTCTGATAAAGCCAAGAGAAAAAGCCAAGAGAGAAAACCTGTTCTCTCTCATCTCATCTCTGTTGCTTGTCTGGATAGAAGTTTAATGGGTCTCTAATGGCGACATCTATTCACCTCCAAAAGGCCAGCCCCCACCTGCACACAAAAATTTCGATTGTTTGATATTTGAACTTCAAAAACCCCAATAATGAAGGCCTAAATCTCCATTAAACGACCTTGGATGAATTCAAATCACCTCAAACCTATGTGGATCCAAAAGTGATGTCATTTATGCTACAATGACTGTTTGCATTGTGGTGTCCGACATCCTGTGTAAAAGCTTTTCGTGTCTGCCTCCTGCTAGGAGATCAATACACCTTGCAGCATACACACATACACACATACACATGTACACATATACACACACAGCTCCTGCACTAGCTAGGGGAGGTTCTAAATTGGAGTGCTTTTGTTTGAAGCTATCACTAATGGCGTGGCCCAAACGGTGTCCCATACTGAACCGCTTTGAACTGATGCTAGGTTGTGCACTATGTAGGGAACTGGGCAAAAATAAGTGCACTTATTTTTGGGTGCAATTTTGGACCTACTCTAAAGCTTTGTTTCCACAGTCAGCAATGCATTGTGGGTTAAGGAGAAGGGCAACATTCCCAGATTGGTATCACAATTGGGACTGAGATTGCCAAGCAACAATTACATTGATTATACTTCCAGGGGCATTATAAAACTCTGGGTGCACATTCAAACTTCTGTGAAAATGAAAACAATTTTCCTTTGTCAGAAGTAAAAGATGGTCATGAAAATTGCCATGCTCTGAAAGACAACATGGAATATCAAGCCAAAGAATTCAACCCATCTAAAAGTACTTTGGGGATGGATGTTTTGTTTTGTGTGTATGTATGTGTGTTTGTATGTGTGTGCGTTTTAGGGATTTATCAATGTTGGTGGGTGGGGAACATCAAAAAGCTGATCCTGGAGCCATGTATTTAGAGAATGAAAGAACTACTTAACTGTTGTCTGCTGCTCCAGATGACAGACATTTAAGTTTATACACATTACAGAATGAGCTGTGTGTGTGTGTATGTGTGTGTGTGTGTGTGAGAGAGAGAGAGAGAGAGAGAGAGAGAGAGACGGACAGTGTTAATTTTTACACCCTTTTTTGATTTGGTTTAGTAATTTTCTTAAAATATATATTTTTTCTATATTTAGTTTTAGTCACATTTGTATCATTACTTTTTGACCGTTTTTGTGTCATCTGAATTATTTAGTCTAGTTATTGTCAAAATTACCAAAACAATGAGGTATTTTAGTCAACAAAATGCCCTTGCATTTTAGACATATTTTAGTCAATTCAAGTGTATTGCCTCATTAACTGACTGTAAACAAACTGTCTCACTGACTTCAAAATAAAATTCCACAACCGGCACCTGACAAATACGGGTGAAGTTAGCTCTGGGTGGGAAAATCTGTCTTTACCAGCCACTTTGGTGGGCGGCCAATGTGCAAAAGGGAACAATTCCTTTTGTTGCAAAAAAACCCCCCATGATCCTGACAAATTGATTAAGATAAGCCAGCAATACAACGTTAATTAATGGCTTGTATTTTGACAGCCGTTGTTTAATGTCATCCCTATGCCAGGCTGGATCTGCTGGAGACAGAAGACAGCCTCTTGCTCAACGGAAGTACTTTTTAAATGTACCTGATAGAACCATAAGCATGGGCTGGTGGTGTAGGAGTCCCTTTTGCATTGCTTATAATAACCACAGAATAACCAGCACAGTTTCAATCAAAACCGTGGCTGTAGTAAAGTCATGCACCTAAGAAGCTGATCATGATGAAAAGGTCTCTCTCTCTTTACAAAAACCTCCTGTCCACTAATGTCTTATCTTGTTATAGTCAACCAAATAAAAATAAAAAAATGGTTTGGTTATTGTTTTTTCTTGATCTGTCTAGTTAGTTGTCATCTCATCAACCGTCACTGAAAAAAGATGCTTAGCTAATATTTTGTCAATATCTTTGTCACCACAATTAACAAACAAACACAACCTTAATCGACATTAAAAGGCCCATGAGGTGGTCGAGTTTTGCAAGGGGAAGTTGGTTTAATGTTGATTATTTGTCCCAAATACACTGTGTTTTTAGCTAACAAGCCTCTTCTATTATGCCAGAATAGCCAAGGGTCAGTGTCGACTTGGAATGGAGATATTTTCGATGTTAACAGGTTGACTGGATATGACCATTAATTGGAAGGCCTGTAAATGTCAGTGGTAATGGGCAGGAGGTCAGAGGTCATTGTTGGTGTGGAAGCATTACCTATGCCCTTAGGATTTTTCACATGCAGAGTCTGTAAAAATAGTAGGACCCCTTCTAATTGTACATTGGATTTACGTGTTTAAATGAAATATGTAAAAAGTACCAATTTTACAGATTACAATAAAAGAATCAACCACATGCAAAACACCCACTGACTTGTCTACTGTGTGTGTGTGTGTGTGTGTGTGCGCGTGCACAGCGTTTTATGCTTCTTTTAATTGTTCTCCGGAAAGCGTTGCCGGAGGGTTTTGAGGTTTTAGCAGACCAATGACTCATATCTGTCTGTGGAGCTGGACAAAAAGGAAGAACATGCATCCCTATTCCCAATGTAGGCACCCTATTCCCAATGTAGGCACCCTGTTCCCAATGTAGGCACCCTGTTCCCAATATAGGCACCCTATTCCCAATGTAGGCACCCTGTTCCCAATGTAGGCACCCTGTTCCCAATGTAGGCACCCTGTTCCCAATATAGGCACCCTATTCCCAATGTAGGCACCCTGTTCCCAATGTAGGCACCCTGTTCCCAATGTAGGCACCCTATTCCCAATGTAGGCACCCTATTCCCAATGTAGGCACCCTGTTCCCAATGTAGGCACCCTATTCCCAATGTAGGCACCCTGTTCCCAATGCAGTGCTGTTGACCTGAGGCCATGTAGATCCTGCCTAAAGCAGTGAACAATTTAGGGAATAGGGTAGCATTGGGAACACATTGCACCAAATAGTCTGGGAGAGCTTGTGAGGAGTGTTCCAACATCGATCAGACCTGGTCGAAACTAGTGCATTTTATAGACAGAGAGGTTGCCATTGGCTATGCTGGCTGGATGATTAGAAAGACAAGCAGTCCTGTTTGACAGTTATGACAAGGGAACCTTCACTACTGTGAAAACCTTGCTGTATAGAGACATTATCTTTGGCTGATAAAAAGTATGAAAGCCAGAGAAAAATGAACATTCCCAATATTGGCACACCCTTGGTACTAGACCTTATTCTGCCCTCACCATGATCTTGTTCCTGCATAATCCACTTATCGTTTAGGGTTCACACACAGACACACACATCATAATTATGTTAATGATGTGAGAAGAGAATAAAACTTGACAAAGAATTTGCCACTGGTTAAACGACAGTCAGGAAATAATTTGTTGTTGGATGTAAATAGATTAGAGGATGATATTGAGGCCTCTAGGTAACTTTTAACTTTTCCTCTACAATTACATCATTAGCAGTACCTCACATTACTCTGGGGCAGTGCTGTCAACTCTAAACACATCCCAAATAGAACCCTTACCCCTATATAGTGCACTAATTTTGATCAGAGCCTGTCAAAACTACCGTAATACATAGGGAACCAGGTGCCGGTGGGGAAGCACACACTGATGCTTCTGCATTCGGCTCAGATTATAATTAAACAGGAATTAATTCATGTTGGCTAATTAGTTAAATGTGTAGCGAATGAGAGTGGATTGGCCAATAGCGAATCTCGGTCTGCTTCCCAAATGGCATTCTATATAATGCGCTACTTTTGTGATCCAGAGCAATGCCCTGTAGTTCCCTTTAAGTCCTACAGCTGAAGTCGAATGAATCACGGCCAAATATAAATCACAGCCAAATACAGTTAGCACTAAATACAATCAAAGGCAAATACAATATCTACCAAATACAATCTAAGCAGAAAATTACAAAAAAATGACAGAGTTAGGCTTGAATTAGGATAGGTGTATTAAAATTCAATGTATTTGATGAATACGGACATATCCATAGATTGATTGAGGGTCTTTACATGGGGTTTAACAACAGACACACGGGAGGGTTGGTGCTGGGTCCTGCAGGGTGGATGAGGTGCTCAGTCTTACTTCATCATGTGTGTGATAAGGTCTGGCCATGAAGCTGTCTCTTACTGGAGGAGTTAGGGGTCACCCAGGTCCTCTTACAGCCTCTCATAGCCCACCATCATCACCTTGGGGGGGTATCTGGAGGTGGCGAGTGGCCATCTTAATGGGGGACCATCACTCAAGGCTAATATGATCAACGTTATCCTTCCTGGACGTCCCAAATGGAACCCTATATCCTATTAATGTATTGCTTTGTACCACAGCCCTGTGTGCCCCCAGGACTCCCTTGAAAAGTAGTATATAGGGGATAGGGGGCCATTTGTAATGAAGGCTCTGTTGCCCCCCTCCCCACAGAACATACTGCAACTCCCTCAGGAGTGTGATGGCATTCCTATATTCCTATATACTGTAAATTGAATGGCTAGTGGTAGGAGAGAAATGGAAGAGAGGAAGGGAGATGGAGTAAGAGAGTGAGACAGGGGAAAAGAGAGATAGAGGCCACAGTAATGAGGAGAAACTACAAAGGACATTGACAAAACATCCACCCCCCCACCCCCGCTCACCCATACAAATAGCCCCAGAGCCATTCGTATTCACAGAACCATCAATTTTCAAAGAACCATCTGCATTCGCAGAACTGTCCAGATTCACAGAACCATCGGCATTCACAGAACTGTCCAGATTCACAGAACCATCGGCATTCACAGAACTCTCCGGATTCACAGATCCATCTGCATTCATAGAAACGTCAAGATTCACAGAACCACCCAGACTCACAGAACTATTCAGATTCAGAGAATCGTCCAGATTCACAGATCATCCACAGCCATTGTAGAGCTCAAAGTTTAGCTCTGTTCAAATCATGCTGTGCATCAGATTGATTCAGGTGTGCTGTAACACTGAAAACGACCGCCATAATTCAGATCTGCACATCCTTGCTACCACAGTCTGCGTTGTGGTAACACATTGTTTCGCACTAGAACATCCTTTCATAGGGAGCTTCGCGGTGTGGTATGGCCTGATCATGACTGTATTTTGAGATCCAGCTCCTGCAGGTTGAGGTTCTCTGTTTAAGATCAACCATCTGGAGATCAAGATCAACCATCAACCAAATCAACCATCTGGAGATCAAGATCAACCATCAACCAAATCAACCATCTGGAGCTGGGACCCAAACCACATAAGGAGCTCTTCTCTTGTCTTTCTCTTTCTCTCCCTCTATTTCAATCTCTCTCAATCTTTCTTTCTTAATCTCTTTGTCCCTGGCTCTCTCAATTTCTGTTTAATGATCTCTCTCAATCTCCATGATACACAGTCTTACATGCATTTCCTGCCCAATCAGAACCATACCGTTCGACAACCAACAAATATCAGGTATCGTCATGATATTGTTGTGGAAACACAAAGCAGCTACCAATATAAAATGAGGCCATGTCTATCATTAGTGCAAGTGGAGCCAAGAGAATGTCTACAGTCAGACTCCTCTGTCCTCTTCTATTACACAGCACTTCCCCCGCAGGGTAACAACATCACTGTGGCAGAGTCACAAATGGAAGCCTATTCAGTTTAAAATTCACAGTGTTTGACCACGGCTCATAAGAAAGCAGACTGTGATACCGTGTGCATGATTGGCTGAAATGGCTGAGATGATCCTCCACACTTTAAAGAGGTTAGGAATGAGTGACGACTATAACACACACACACACAAAACACACACTTTCTCCCATTTTCTCTGTGTCCATCCCTCGATTTACCTCTCTCGGTCCCTGCCCTTCTTCTCTCACTCCGTCTCAACCCAACTGTCACACATTCCCTCTTTACTGACACCTACTGGAGGCTTGCTGTAGTGCATTGAGGATTTAGGTACTTGGCCATGACCTGCCCTTCTACTCTTCTAGCTCATCGATGAGTAATGCTGGATGGCTCATGTCCTCTATCTATTGACCACAGATTAAACTGGCATTGAACACAGAATGATTGGATTTTGTGTACCAATTAGAAAGGGGTGTCGGGACATAGCATGACACAACAGCCTGTACAAAATAAATCCAAAACACTGATGGATAGTTGTGGCTAATGTTGTGTTTGTGTATCCTCAATACGTTTCAGAGACACATTGGCACTCGCCCTCTTAAATATACCAAATTGACTTCATCTATTTGTCATCCAGACGTATCATCCTCTATTGCCCACCGTCTGTTATCCCTCCAGTGGATCCAACAGCCAGTTACCTCACAGCTGTTTCATTCAGAATAGATTTAATGGCAAATTGGTTTCCTATTACAGAGAAAAACAGATTGACAGATTGATGAGGAGAGTGTAAACACTTGGCATTATAAGAACCCCACAACGGAAGTTCAGTCTGTTTAATATGCTGTACATATGAATACAAGTGACCCCGAAGAGATCTGGAAGGTCCTTGATGCATTGGAATAATAACAACATAATAAAGTGTGTGTGTGTGTGTGATACAGCGGGAGATTAATAGAGAGAGAGAGAGTGGCGAGTGCACGGACTGAGATGCATAATAATATTGTAGAAACTAAACACCTGTCAACATAATCACTAAATGTAATATATAACATATCAATGTCACAGGATGAGAATTAAAATGTGTATACCCATTTCATTAATCATACATTCAATGTTGCATATATACCTGTATTTGATTATGAAACCAAAATGGTTGAGCATTCCGACTTTATTTAATGTTTTATTGATGTAAACGATTCTGTATCATCATTGTCTGCCTAATTCATATGTTCTTTTTTACTGCAGGGAAAAACGAAAAGAAGACACAGCATCAAAGACTCATGCTGCTGGTTGAGTCTGACTGAGTGGTTTTAATAGTAATTTTAATCATGTTTGACCTCCCATTTCCACCGTGTCGTTAAACACAAAGCAGTGCATCAAATCGTGCCATATTTGATTCCAGACTCAAATTAGTTAAGATATTAAAAGCCTGTGAGCAGAATCTAGATTGAAGCACACACACAGGGTCAGATCTAAATTAGCAGTGGAGCAAAACAGTCTACTCTAAACCAGAGAGATAAAGAAAGCATCCCTCTACTCTTCACATCATGGCCTCTGAGTGCGCTATAAGAGCCATAGATATGGTCAAGAGGTTAAGTGGAACACAGACTTGGATTAGAAGGTCGCTGTCAATGGAGCTCAGAAAAAAAAAAGATCTAACAGTGTGTATATTCACATTTTATTTGGATGATTTCTATTGGCTGAATTCGTGCATCTTTTAAGCCAGCCTCCATTCTTCTTCTTCACAGTGGGCTGATCCCTCTCGATGCCTCAGTTGGACACGACTCCAATGGTACATACCAAATTAACCCCTCCGTCCTCCGCTCCACCTTCGGCCCTCCATTTGTGTGTTCACATGCCATTTGCACAAGTGTCCGAAAGCTGAGAGCAAAAACAATCAAGGGTGTTGAAGCTAATTACAGACCCTCCAGTGGCCCCTTTGAGCAAGTGTACAGCGAAACAGGCTCTGCTGGCACATAGTGAGGTGGCATCCCCTGGCGTTAATTTTGAGATGTAAACAAATGCATAGGTCAATTCTTTAGTGTGAAATTGACAAAGCTCAAAAATAATGTGCCGGGTGCCTGATAATAAGACACATGCATTTGTTGGCGTCTGATTTCGAGACGTGACACTTCTGTAAACTGAAATATGTGCTAAATATAGTGGTCAGTTGTCGATGATGTTTATTTCTTCTTCAGCGATGGGAGGGATGGGTAAATTAGAACTGCATGGTTGTTTTATTAAGTAACAGTGGACCATTAATTGCATCATTCAAGTCAAAAGTGTGTTGGGAAGTTGTTGACATTTTAAAACTCCTAGCCACTCACCATCGGAGTTTCGTCAGCTTCAAGCGACTATGGAGGGCACTCCAAACAAGTGTGTGCACAGTAGTGGGAGGAAGGGGGGCTTGGGGGTGCTGCAGCGCCTCCTGTTGTAGCCCCTGCACCCCTGACGAGATTCCAGAATTCATCTTTAGCGTTTGAACGTGACCGTTCTGTGCGTGTGGCATGTCTGTCCGTCCGCAAGAATTTCGTCACAACTGCCGATGTGCACTTGTCGATTTGAGATTCACGGGTCACGTTTCATCACAGTGGGTAAATAACATTATGAAAATGGTGGAATACCCCAATGGAGCTGCCAAAGCTACAACAGCCTTTTGATCACCAGAGGCCTCTAACAATCTCCAAACACAGGTCTGATCCACATCGGTAACATTCCTCTGACGTACCTCTCCTGTCTGGTCAAACCTCTACTGTCTAGTCAAACATCTCCTCTCTGGCCGAACCTCCCCTCTCTGGTTAAACCTCTCCTCTCTGGTTAAACCTTTGCTATCTGGTTGAACCTCTCCTTTCTGTTTGAACCTCACCTCTCTGGTTGAACCTCTCCTCTCTGGTTGAACCTCTCCTGTCTGGTCACCTGCAATGTCTGCAATATCAGAGTAGCGGGCATGGGAAAACAAAATAATAATACATAAATAGAAAGTCTATAGCAAGGTCGCTCAAGAGCAGTAGGAGCAGAGCTGCTCATCCTCCCTTAATATCATAACTGACACATTTTCATCCAGGACCCCAGGGGCACCTCCCTGGCAGTTTGTTTGGGATGTTCCGGGCCCCCTGCGGGGGGCTTTATCAGAACCACTGGAGCCGTTGAATGTCAGGATCCTCCCCTTGGATTTCTTTCCACACTGCAGCATAATCTGTAGAAGTTAATCTCAGTTGTACAAAATTAGCTGTAACGTTGAAAAATGTTTCTGTCTGCCCAATGGCAAAATGTCTTTACCAAATGGAAAAGAGGTTTTGTTGTAAAAAAAACCCAACAAAACAACAAAAAACAGTTAGGTTAAAAATAAGTTTACTTTCAACAATATTTTTTTCTCACAAATGGTTGGTCAATTCAAATAAAACGGCACAGTGGATTTACCCGGAACTAAACCAATGTAAATAATAGGCCCCCACATTGGCACTGTTTTTTCCATTCATAATTATAATTTGTGCAAAACAAATAGCGTATGTAGACAGATCCACTGTGGTATATACTAATTAATTTGACCAGACCTGCCCATCCAGTATGATCTCTTCAGTAGCTTACCTGCCTCCCGAATGGCAGTTTAGGACCTAGCCTGCAGCCCATATGTGGTGCAACCTTGGCTGTCTTTTAAAACTCCACGTTTCTGTAACAGGACTTCAGGCCGATAGAATGCAGGCCCGGGGCTGCGGTAATGACCACCTCTGAAAAGCCTTTTCACTGGTTTTACATCTGAATTATGCTTATCCTAGTCCCTATTCTAACAATGTCTTGTCCATTCTAGTAGTTCTTCTAAAAACATTTTTGTGGGGATGTTTATGCTTGTAAGATATAGTTCTTGCTTAAAGAGCTATAGAACGGCTTTGAGCTCATACTGCAGCCATACATGGGCACCAAAGGCAGTGGTTAGCCAACTAGACCACCCTAGGCCACCATATCTATTTCAATATATGTATGTAATCCTATCCAACTAAATCTGAGCTGTGTTCCATATGGTTCTGTGGTTCAGATATGTACAACAAACGTGCCTCAACAAGATCTACTGTAGGGCTGGACTCCAGTCATTCCTCGAACATTACCCTTGCACAGGCTCTTCCAAGTACAGTTGGATGTGACGACGTAAAACTTAATTTAATGGCTGAGGGCGTAGGGTTTAGAGGACGTCTACTTTGCAATTGGAATCCAGCCTAGAATTAGGAATTACGACTGCTCTATTCAAGAAATGTCGAGAACGCTTTGCGAATTAACGTGGCCCCATCGGATGCTGAGCAGGATTAGAACCTCTTGGAACGTCCTGTTAGAAAAAAAAACATGTTGATCAAACATGCCTCTCTGACATGTAGAATAAGGAATCACACTGGCTTCATTCCAGGCATTTCTATCTGCAACATTCGAGAACGTTTGACAACTGGACATCGTTCCGCCCTCAATGATCCCGCCTCCTTGAAAAAACTGCAAACTTTGACCCCAGCTGCGAAAGCGTCTGGTTCGGCAGCTCCTCCTCTCTGCAGACCTAACAGCCAAGTGAGATCTCCATTCAAACACATCCAAAACTCCGCGGGATGAGACTACATTTTCCGTTAATCAGCCACTGATCATCGCTTCGCTCCATCGAAAGGAAAGTGGCAGTGGAAACAGAATATATTTTGATTGCGAATAAAAAGATATAGCTAGCTTGGTAGCTAAGTGGTTACAAATTCCGCCTGGTGATACTGACAAGTGGTTGCTAGCAGGCTACTCCAACAGACTGCAAACATGGCGAGCGCTTCATACCATATTTCTAATCTACTAGAAAAAATGACATCAAGCGACAAAGATTTCAGGTAAATATGATGATATAATAATCTGTGCATTCGCGTGCATTTATAATTTAAGCGGTGATCAACTGAAACTGCAATCGTTACATTACGAAAACACTGCACAAGTTAGCTTGCAAGCTAACTGGCTAACTACTAGGCCTCAAATCAATTAGCTGTCATTCGGCTAGTCGGACAACTAGCTAGATACGTTATTAGCTTAACAATATTAGCCACTCACAAAAGTACATACATTTTGACAGATTATACTATTAGTTAGTGCAGTTGGCGGTGTATATAACTATAAATGAAACATTTAACGTTATCTAACTGCATTTACTATTGATGCCTTGTAGTTAGCATGCTTGCTATCTGTTTACAGGTAGCGTACAGTAGACAACTGCTGTTTTGACTGCTAATGCTTTAGGACGCTACTGCTGTAAACTAATTTAGCCAGCTAACTCAGACAGTTTTATTAGCTAGTTCGTCACTTAACTAAACATGGCCTTGCATTAAATGCTAATACAGTTCTAGGTTATGGTTGAAACTATTTATGGCATTATCTAGTTAAGTTACAGTAACATAGCCATATTAGGTGTCACTGTCAATGGTGCAGAAAGGTATCTTAACTTCCATGACAATCTCGCTTGCATGTTGCTATTGGAGGGCGGTGGTTAATTGGCTGTAAACATTAGCTAGTTGGCTAATCGACTATCTCACTGTCACGTGATTTATATCAACCATGTCAAGTTTAGCCAGCGTAGTTAGCCGGCTACATACAACCAACCAACGTAAGCCATTAATTACTTTTCAGTCAATTGTTAATATCAAGGATGGCTGAACTGTGTGGCATTTGTGCGGCATCCTAATCCCGAATGGTTTACATAAATGAAAACACGTCATTAATATACAAGCGTGTAGCTACTAATTGAATAACATGTTGTTGTTCACAATTTATAATCCTTCTCTCTGAACTTTATATTTAAACATTGGATTTAAATTGTTTTCCACTGCAGTCACAACCACTCCTGGAATACAGTGGTTTACAAAAATTATTGTTGTAAGGTCAGATATTGCGCTACAAGTTTATACTTGGCCAAATGGAGTTTAACCAGTCCTTTGTAATGTTAAACGTGACTTCTATGTTATGATACTTTTGTCTTGCCTGTCCCTGAAAAGGTTTCTCATTCCATGGACATTCATGCTTGCAGCTTCCTACCTTTCTCTTGAGGTTATAAAAAGTATTTTTGCGTTTTACTGATTTATGCCACTTCCATGGAATGGAAGATGCCACTTCCATTCCAGAGCGACGCGTTGTCCAAGGGAGCAACAGCGTGTTTATTCACCTTGTATGCTCATGGATTTGAACCAGCGATCTTTCGCTTACTGCCCCAATACTCTAACCACTAAGCCATCTGGAACACACACACCTTACTACTGCATATTGGTAGATTATTTTTGCCATCAACCTAAATGGTTTGTGGAAGGTGATTCGTGTTCAATCCAGTGGCTGACAGAAGTTTGTGGTCTCGTGTACCAATTACGGTTGGTGGACAGGCATGTTACTAATGGTGAATTGCTATTTAGCTGGCAGTTCGTTCGGTGTGTGGCCCCGTTGCCTTGTTGTTTTAAGGTATTGCCCGTACAGCTGCCCGAAACTTGACTGGTCTCCACCACCGCAGGACATGCTTTGTGGTGGGATGGCATTCAGATCCATCTCTCCATTCAGAACTCGCAATTTAATTCGGCCAAGAAATGGCTGTAGTGAGTTTATGCCTCGCCTCTGAATGTGGGTGGACTGTGTAATGTTTCTCAGAGGTAGTCCTATTTGAAATTCAACGCACGCCCCTCTGTAAAGTTGTATATTCAACACTGATTCATATCAAGCAAAGGGGGTTCTCCCTGCTCAAGTTTGTTTTGTTGCCGCTTTGGAAGGCTATGTTGAAAACAGCTGTGTGGTAAGCAGAGTGTTAGTTAGAAAGTGTCATGGAAATCTTTCTGTTGTTGCGATAATGGCCCTCTCCGTTGTCTTACTGATACATTTCTCGCAGCAGGAAGGCTGCATGTGAAGTTCTGCCTAAGTGAGAAATTTGGTGTGTGTGTGTGTGTGTGTGTGTGTGTGTGTGTGTGTGTGTGTGTGTGTG
>JACXGI010007191.1:0-24997 GCA_016801175.1 Esox masquinongy
GAGAGAGTGAGTGAGTGTGAATGAAATCGTTACGTTAGTCATCTCTGAACTAGGTCTGTGGCCAGCGTTATTAAATCTGTCTTTATATGAGTATGGTCCCGTGGTTTGCACCATCACGTGTCTGTAGTGTAACCTTTTATTCACATTTTATTCAACAGTCATTTTGTATGTCAGATTATCAGACGGTCCAGCACCGCTTGCAGACTATAGCTAACATTTTTGGTGTAAATAATTTTGGTTATCAACCGTCTTCTCATAAATTGCACTAAACACCCTTGCCAAACTCGTGTGTTACTGAAGGCGGGTTTTCATCAAGACTAGGGTGCTACTGATGGCCTGCATTAATCTAGCGTTGTTACTGAAGTTCTGCATTAATATAGACCCGCGTGTTACTGACGGCCTGCATTAATCTAGACTATCATATAACTGACGACCAGCATTAATCTAGACTAGCATATAACTGACGGCCAGCATTAATCTAGTGTGTTACTGAAGGCGGGCCTTCATCTAGAGTTGTGTGTTAACTGGCGGCCTGCATTCATCTACCTTCACAGATGCAGATGCGTTTCGATGGTCTGTTGGGTTTCCCTGGCGGGTGAGTGACCAGATACAAAAGAAAGTACTCTAGAAGAGACCGGGATTGGGATTAGGATTAAAAGTACTGTGCTCTGATGGCTGACCTTTGACCTCAGGCTCGTTGACCCGTCAGTGGAGACCCTGGAGGAGGGCCTGAGCAGGGAACTGTGGGAGGAACTAGGCTTCTCACTGTCAGTCTCTTTGGAGGATCATGTGACTTCCTGTCGCACCCCTTCCACCTCGCCCCAACTCATCACTCACTTCTACGCCCGAAAAATGGAAGAACGGGAGATCAGGGAGGTGGAAAGGGCAGCTGCTACCACAGCAACAGACCATGGGCATGAGGTAACGTGTGTGTGTGTTAATATCTGTTTGTCTTTCGGACGGCCCTTGCCACCTTCTCAATCAGGTGGAAGGAGAGTCCAGTATAGCTGCCCTCTGACCTCTTCAGTGCAATGCATTTTTTAGGCAAGCAAGGGAGATCTAGGAAATATTACATTTCAGAACAACCATTAACTGCATCTTTCAAAGTTACTGAAGACCATGTCAGATCTCTCCCTTCCCTCTTTCCCCTTCCCAGGTGATGGGTATGGTCAGAGTTCCTCTGTACACTCTGAAGGGAGGAGGGGGGCTTTCCTACTTCCTGTCCCACTCCTTCATTGGAAACTCTCGCTCTCAGCTGGAGGACGCTCTGGTGCGCTTCAGTCTGGTCACACCTGAGGAGCTACGCGTAGCACTTACACACGCAGAGCTGAAGAGGAGATAACCTTAACTCACTCTGTCGCTAACAACCAGCCGTAAGACACCACACTGACGATCATGATGGTCACCCTCACTTTTGTTTTATCGCTCAAAACACCATACTTGAAGTGCAGCTGTAGCTTCCATGGTATTAAATAAACATAACCTGGCTCTTGCTGTATTTGTAATAGCTACTTTGAGTAAAAAATATATGGACTTGCCAACTTACGATATCGAAGCGTAGCTGTGTGTCTGGGGGGAGGTGTGGGGTTGTAGCATTTTAATCAAAGACAAAACAATATATACAATTTGTGGTTTTATTAACTCTGTAGCCTAGTCAGCATCTTTGGAATATCCACAAATGTTTACATAGTTCAAAAAACAATAACAAATGTACTCTTAATACTGTAATTCAGTGCAGTCAACGGTGGGTACTAAAGCTCATCGTGTTCATAAATATTGTACTCTTTCAACGTTATCAGTCCATCTCGATCGTAGTCACTCTTCTGGAACACGTCGTTCACCATTCTCTCATAGAAGGAGTCTTCACGTGGTTTGCTACCATCTCTCTCATACTCCACCTTGAAGTAGAATGTCACCTGAAAATAATAACAATAATATTAAGGACTCCTCTGAACAATGTACAATTTAGTTTTGAGAAGAGACGCATGTCCCACCGATAGCAAAACTCGTACCTCCTCCCTGGTGAGAACCTTGTCGTCATCCAGGTCAATGTCTCTGAAGGACTCCAGGCTGCGTGGTCCTTTAGACACGGAGTAGACCTCCACCTCAAACACCAGTGTAGCGTTGGGTGGAACAGGACCTAGTCCACCCAAAAAGATAGTTACAGCAATACTCTCCCTAAAACAACACGCAACAGCCAAACACAATGACAACGACCTTTGAACCGACACACACAGAACCACAGCAGCAAACAGCTATGTTACTATGTCACCATCCACTACATGAATGAATCAGTTTCTTCCTCCATCACTCTAGTCGTCATACATGTTAATCCAATGTCACGCCACTGCCATACCAAGAAACATGCCTCTACTCCCCTTACAAAAGAACAAGTCCACGGCAAGGAGTGCAGTACAATTGAAACCCGTCCAACTCACCACTGCTCAACATTTGAAACATGCATGCAAAGCTCTGACAGCTTTCTTCCTGAGGAAAGCATCAGTTGTATATTTGGTGTGAATGCCACAAATACCCAGCATGCTTACATGCCAAGAGGAAGCGGTGCAGTACACTGACAGAGGACATTCTTCAAGAAACTGCTGTGGAAATAATACACAGTTAAATAAGGCATAAGGAATAAGTGCTGTGTGTTAGTTGAAGATTTAGTTAATGTACACTGAAGTTTCATTCAAGTTGACAATTGTTTATGTAAATATTTGTCTGAATGTGATACTTTTATTTTTATGCACATTTATTCATTAAAGGAAAACAATGAGAGAGACCATTTCATTTAGTTATTCTGTGCCCTCTATAGCTACATAATCAATGTATAATCCCATAAATCACTGCATGTGTTTAAGCAGCATTTCAACACAGCTGACTACTAATTAATGAAACTGACAATGTGCTGGGGTAATGCAGCCGATAGAAGTGTAGCTCTAGAACGTTCTCCAACGCTCTAGAGCTACGCCTCTATGTACCATTAAATAACTCATTAATGGAAAACAACATTTCTAATTCTCGGGCTATGGGAAGGTCTGCAACTTTCTGCGTCAGTTTTGGATAAGTCGTCTCTTTGGATCAAGAGCATCCAGAACCACATGGACAAAAATCAGCCTCTGCATCCTGTCTTAATGAAAAACCAATATGACCTACTGCCCATTCAGTCCTCTAGCTTACCTTTGCCTTTTTCTCCGAAGGCCAGTTCAGGTGGAACGGTGACTTTGCGTTTTTCACCAGCACACATGCCATTCATTCCTATGTCCAGGCCTTTGATGATCTGTCCGACTCCCAACACAAACCACTGAGGGTGTCCAGCTTTGTCAGAGCGGCTGGAAGACAAAAGAAAAACATGAAAGATCATGGGTAAACACCACCCTAGTAGAGAAGGCCTTCGTATTACAGTACAACCACGGTATTGTCACATAAAGGGCCCCAGTCCCTTACCCATTCATTATAATGGGCCTCAGCCCCTTATTCATTATAATGGGCCCCAGGCCCTAACCCATTCATTATGAATAATAATGTTTGATATCATGACCACAGGTAGATTCAGTAGGCAGGTGGCCCACCAGGTGTACATATCTGAAACCTCTGCTTGTAATTTCCAGTCCAGGTGGCATGAGGATGATTGTGGGGCATTGACATATTTTACTTTAGGGAACAGAAAACTGTTGAGATCAAATGTTTAATTGACAATAAAATTGTCACAGTGTCTGCCTAGATAAAAAAGACTAGTTTATGTGGAAGGCAGGGCTAATTGAGTAACTGCAAATGCTGTCTTAACGTTTCAAATACAAACTAGAACACACTCATGCTTGGCAGTGTCCACTTTCTTCCTGGTTTATCCTAGATTAGTTATAAATAAACTTAGACATCTTTGTAATTTCTGTCTGTGAATTTGAGAGTGGTATGTGGTTACATGTCAGGGCCCATGCCTCATTTCACTGATGCTTGAACCCAAACCTTTGGTTTATTATGATATATTTTTAGGCTTGCATTAATATACTGCAAAAAAAATATTCTGGTACCTTAAGCACAATACACTGGTATGACAAGTTACTAATTGAATTTGTAATGTCATATTGCACACACAAAATGTGTAGATCATAAGAAATGGGTGATATAATGCATAACTACATGACAGAACACAAAAAAACAGAACAGATTTTGTCACATTTGACACCACTTTCGTTTAGTGCTGGCTGAAATGATCACTTTTCAACTCAAGTTTTACATAGCCTAATGATTCTTTCATCTCTCAACGGCATTAGGCCTATAATTAAAAAGGTGCATCATCTGTCTTGTCTTTCTAGTCATAAAGCAAGCTTGGTGTGCAAATGTTTTTATTTTAACGTGTGTCGTGTGTTTTCTTTTTAATGTTAATCTGGTTTACTAATACCAACAGAACTGAGAACCATTTTTGTCAATCACTTACACATACCTACAGTAGAACTGAGTACCATCTTCTGCAAGATATCCATCGTAGTGGGCATTCATCAGGTCCCCCTTTTTGCTCTTTTTTACGCAGTCGTCTGGCGTGAATAAAACCTCTATCTTCACGTCATCGATCGTTGCAACGGCAACTGTAACATCAACAATTACATTATAAATGTGTATGCATAAAAACAAGCAAAACCCAAGAAATTTCGGCAGCATCATCATGTCAACAAACTGTACGCGTGGCACCGAAGTTTCGCTAGGAGCGCAGAACACGTCACTTCTGGTATGCTAGTAGTGTAGTGGGCTCCAAAGGGATAGGGATGGGTCGTTCGCGAACATACGACTCTTTTTGAACGGTTCTTTTTTTTAACGTTGGGAGCCGAATCGCGCTGGTGAAATGAGCCTTTTATTGGGCTCATTGATTTCCTAAATTTCTTAGCACATACAACGATACTTTGCAGATAAATAGTTGAGACACCATTATGCTTCTCGCGCATTTTTCTGGTAGAGTAATAGGAAACCTATTGTAACGTGTATTTCCCGTACTATCATTATAGTATAGTCTTTCGATTTTACATTGGAGATTTGCACGATTTTTTTCCATTTTTAATTTCACTTTGCTTTTAAGCATTTTAAACAAATACATGTTGGGAAGCAAATTGAGCCACCTGGTGTACGAAGCCACAAGACCCAGCAAAAACTCAGAATTCCCTATACCCTCTACACCGGGCCCACCTTACTCGACCAGAGGGAATGTTATTCAGATAACTTGCCTACTCGAGTTGGACACAGACAGCGGAAAAAAATAAAACAAATGTTTTCAAGTTTATATTCGTCAAATCCGTTATGACAGATTTATTGTAACACCAACGTGACGTTCCAATTACGTGAGCTTAAATTAAGATCTAGACGTGCGGTAGGCTACGGAGGACGGAAGACATTTTCGGCGTATTCATTTAATATGCAGACTCAAACCCGTCCCATCCGCAGCACAACGGAAAACTGTCTAGGACTGGGAGCGGTGGCAAGTGGAGTGCAGGGGAGACATTACGTCCGCCTGACTTGAGCGAAAAAGATGGGTTCAGCGTGATTAGACAGCTTAGACTTGTGTTAACTATCTATTCAGTCGAAGTTTTGAAAGGGCGTGTGATTCTCAACCAATTCAACCGATGACAGTCGTCGCTAATATGGGCTCAAGAAACATTATAGAGAAGCAGACACTCCAATAACAGAAATATTGAAATTTTGAAACATAAACGTAGGTAAGGAAATTGCCTTGGTTATTTAATGCTTTTTTTCGTCTTCCTAAAACCCTTTTACTTTATGCTCACACGAATAACATGGTTAAATAAACCGTATGTCGTTCTTTCCTTCGTCATTTAATGTGCTGTTAGAAAATGAATTTTTTGAACGACCGTGTGTAGTTGCTATGATATTTGCCAGAGCGGAGATAAACAGCTGTTTTTTCTTTCAGTGGTTGTCTAATTTAGGCTATAGAAATATAAATATATAGCCGCCTCTATGTCTGAGCAGTTACACTTACAATTTACGGGCTTGCGTTTAATTGATAGTAAGTAGTGAGGTAACGTCTCCTGCTTTAGAGGCAATAACCTAAATCATTTTACATTTTCAAAGCCAACAAAAGTGTAAAGATCTTGAATATACTGGGATACTCCATTGTCTCTAAGTGATTATATTTTTTATCACAGTTATTGACTATTTTTTTGTTAATTAATATATTCGTATTTTCTGTTATGATTTAGAACCATCCTATAGGATTCTTATTTCCTTTGAAAATCCTGTTCAAAAGTCTAGTGGAATTGTTATATAATTGTTTGCTATAAAAATCCTATGAGAAAAGCAGTATTTTCAAGTATTTTGTGCAAAATGTATCTGTAAAACTACTATGACTGGGAATTGCCAGGGGCCTCACAATACCATTATATCAGAATCCATATAAGTGCTTACTGTATTAAAATGTATTGTGAATCATGTTGATAAGATACTGTGATTTCATTGCTTTTCTATGTTATTCCTTTTGCTCACCGTATGTCTGGGCTAAAAAGCCAAGAGCATGTTTTAGGTGATCAGTCATTAAAGTGCTGAAAACAAATATCTTCCTATTTAAAACAGAAGGGAGAACAAAGCAATGATGGAACGTTTTGGTGCAGGTGGAGCAAACCATTGCAAAAATAATCTAGTAAGAGTGTAAAAACAATCAGTACAAAACAGTGCAATGATATGTGGTTCTGTTGATTTATTTTTTTTGTCCCTAAATACTAAAAAAAACTTTATGGACTATCAGTCTGTACATCCATGCCCAAACTTGAATTAAGTGGCTTGGCCAGAAAATGAAGGTGTGCTTTTACTTCTGGTGGGGCAAAATTCCTTTTGATGGTAATCATAATATTATAATTTATCTGTTCTGGCCTCAACGTAGCCCATCATGGTTAAGGGAGCCAGAAAAATCACGACTACAGTATGGCGCTTCCAGAAATGCTTGTGTAATTCTAATGTTTGTGTTTGTTTTGTGCAAATCATTTTTGTGCATGCTGTTCTTTATGGATATGGTTGAAAAGAGGTTCCCTATAAATCTTGTGAGTCATCTGTGTTTTGCTCACTGTTCCAGGGACAGAGGTTAAATTATTTTAAGTAGACTGAGACAAGTACACATTGTTTTAAATGTTTTAATCGAAAGTAACAAAACAAAGAATTACATATTTAAAAAGAATCAATGTTTGAATTTTAAGATGTAAGCATCAAACAGACATACAATATAGACAAAAAGAGTGGATTGAGCAGGATATGAATATATTCCAAGCTATCCTCCAATCAGACGTAGGTATTTCAGTAGTTATGCCTCCCAATCGGACATAGGTATTTCAGTAGGTAATGTATCTTTCAAACAGACATAAGTGTTTCTCCCAATGGGACATACCTATTTCAGTAGCTATTTCTCCCAATGGGACATACCTATTTCAGTAGTTATTTCTCCCAATGGGACATCGGTCCAAAGCGGTGAAGTGGGCATTCCTTGCTATCAGGTGCTGTAATGACCAAGCTCCAAGATTACAGAATGCCTTCATTTGCTTCTAAACACACATTGTTATATGTGTGATGGAAGTAAGTTTTGCTATCTATTCTCTCTGCATTTCTCAGATCCACTTAGAGAGATGGCAAGTGATGACAGGGTGGCCATCTTGACTGATGACGAGGAAGATCAGAAGAGGAAGTACGTCCTGGCAGAACCCTTCAACACCCTCTCGAACACCTTGGATCAGATAGTGGCAGGCACGACCCCCTCCTCAGCCTCCCAAGTTTCCGCGTCTCCCCCCTCAGATCCACCTGGATCCCCCTCCCCTGCTCCTAGCACTGACTGCCTGGACAGGAACTGCGTGCGTATCAACAACCACCTCCTCGTCTCGAAGGTCTTTTACTTCTTCTTCTATGCTGCCTATGGGTCCCTTCACCCACTCCTGCCCGTCTACTTCAAGCAACTGGGGATGAATCCCAGCCAGAGCGGCCTTCTGGTCGGAATACGGTACTTCATCGAGTTCTGTAGCGCCCCCTTTTGGGGGATGGTGGCAGACCGCTTCAAGAAGGGAAAGGCGGTGCTGATCTTTTCTGTCTTCTGCTGGCTGGTGTTCAACTGTGGTATTGGCTTCATTAAGCCGGCGTCCATGACATGTGTGGAGATAAAACCCACAGGTGGCCCTCCCACCAGCCCCGGCCACCTCAATCTGTCAGCCAATCACAGCAGGAACCGCAGGAGCGCTGTTGTTGAATTGTTTTCACTTCCCGTGAACGTGAGCTCGGCGTCAGGCTTGAGCAGCGGTCTGCTACGCAGGCATGTGAGGAGCGATGGTGTTAATGTCACAGGGCCTCCGATTTCCCCATCCAGCAATACCACATCCCTCCCCTCCTTCACCAACAAAACAACCATATTAGCATCAACATCAACGACAACGACAGCTTCCTCAAAACCCAACGTAACTGTAGCCACGGCCAAACCGACTACCACTACCGCCGTTCACAAAGTCTACAACATAATTTCCAACCGCGATCAGGTGCAAACCATCTTCCTGCTGATTCTACTGGTCATCATCATTGGCGAGTTCTTCAGCGCTCCGGCTGTGACCATTGTGGACACGCGCACCCTGCAGTACCTGGGCCCCCACCGGGACCGCTATGGTCTGCAGAGGATGTGGGGCTCCTTGGGGTGGGGCCTGGCCATGCTCTGCGTGGGCATCTGGATTGACCACACCCACATCAAAGCCTTCATTGAGGGCACCGGCTGCGTCCTGCCCGACTATAAGAATTACCAGATAGCGTTTATTGTCTTTGGAGTGTTAATGGCCATGGCGCTGGTGGTGTCTACTCAGTTCTACTTTGAGGGAAATCCTAGTGACCCCGGGCCTGTGGTGGCCCGCGCGGAGCAGGACAAGAGAGGGGACGCGGGGGGTTCTCCTCAGACGTCCAGCGCGGTTTCATCTACCGAGCAGCACGCGGTGGAATCGTTAGAATCCCAAAGTTCGGTCAGCCAGCGGTTCCTTTATCGGGACCTGCTCCGGCTGCTGTGCGGCGTGCAGTACGGCTCGGTGCTCTTTGTGGCCTGGTTCATGGGGTTTGGCTATGGCTTCGTGTTCACGTTCCTGTACTGGCACCTGGAGGACCTGAAGGGGACCACCACGCTGTTCGGAATCTGCTCGGTGTTGAGCCACGTCTCGGAGGTGATTGCGTACTTCACCAGCCACAAGCTCATCGAGCTGGTTGGCCATATAAGGTACTGTGTATTTCAATGGGTCAAAGGAAATAGCCATGACTGTTTTTTTTTTTTGTCAACTTACTAATGGCTTCGCTAGACAACACAAACTGCTCATCGACCAGGTTACAAAAGGTTGATTATAAAACCACAGTCTCAACCCCACAAAACACCAGTCTCAACGTCAACAGTGAAGAGGTATATCTCGGACTGGACAATAAAACGATTAAGATGGGCAAAAGAACACAGACGCTGGACAGAGGAAGAACTCTGCCTAGAAGACCAGCATCCCAGAGTCACCTCTTCACTGTTGATGTTGAGACTGGTGTTTTGTGGGTACTATTTAATGAAGCTGCCAGTTGAGGACCTGTGAGGTATCACCTTCTCAAACTAGACACTAATGTATTTGTCCTCTTGCTCAGTTGTGCAGCAGGGCCTCCCACTCCTCTTTCTATTCTGGTTAGAGCCAGTTGGCGCTGTTCTTTAAAGTGAGTAGTGCACAGCGTTGTACGAGATCTTCAATTTCTTGGCAATTTCTCACATGGAATAGCCTTCATTTCTCAGAATAAGAATAGACTGATGAGTTTCAGAAGACAGTTCTTTGTTTCTGGCCATTTTGAGCCTGTAAATCAAACCCACAATTGCTGATGCTCCAGATACTCAACTAGTTTAAAGAAGGCCAGTTTTATTGCTTCTTTAATCAGTACAGCAATTTTCAGCAGTGCTAACATAATAACAAAAGGGTTTTCTAATGATCAATTAGCCTTTTAAAATTATAACCTTGGATTAGCAATCACAACGTGCCACTGGAACACAGGACTGATGGTTGCTGATAATTGTCCTCTGTATGCCTATGTAGGTATTCCATTGAAAATCACTTGTTTCCAGCTATAATAGTCATTTACAACATTAACCATGCCTAAACTGTATTTCTGATCAATTTGATGTTATTTTATGGTTTCTTTCAAACCATACATTTCTAAGTAACCCCAAGCTCTTGAACGGTAGTATACATTGTTACTTCTATAACTGCATTGGTAACCACTTTATAATAGCAGCAAGGGGTTCGCTGTATATTGCCTATAAACCTCAGCTAAGTGCTGTGTCCAGGCACTCCACAATGAGTTGTGCCTAAGAACAGCTCTCTAAGCCGTAGTATAGTATATTGGCCATACACCACACCCCATGGTGCCTTATTGGAGTATACCATGGAGTGTTCAGAAGGCAGTTACTAATCAGAAGTCAGAAGAAATATTTGGTTGCCCCGTGTTAATAGTCTACTGCCACAACCTATCTGTCCTTCATTTAAACAACACGGCGGAAGCATGATCATGTTTTACTTTACATCGGCACGTAACTGTTGGAAAGCTTGAGATGCGGGCAAAACTATTTATTTGACTGAAACCGTATTGGTGTGTGTTCTCCGGGTGGGATGGTTGTGCTGCTCCAGGCTCTTGGTAGGCCTGTAGAAACAGTGAAATGTGGCTCCCATATGGGCTCTAGTTACACAGGTATTATGAAGCATTTGACTTCTGCTTCTCTTTGTGTACTGACAACTTTACAGGTCAGCTCTCAGGAAATCTTTTCAGTAAATGGTTATTTAATATTGTAAGATGTAATGCTGTGGTTATGTAACCTAACACAGCTGGCTTACAAACAGCACCACTCTGGTCATGATTCTAGACGTGTTAAAGACATGTTCTAGGGATGTTCTGTTCCGCACTGCCCTACAACTCCAGGAGATGTGGAGGGAGAGTTAAGGTTGAGTATCGCCTTGTCAGCATCCAGGATTAACATTCACAGATTCTCTTTGGACAGATACCCAAAACCCAATTTCTGAATATGGCAAAAGAGGTCATTTGAGACCATTGACACTGAAACACAATTTAATCCATTACACCATAACACTTTCCAGTCACAGGACTGTATGACATAATTTACCTCAGCAGATCAGCTTTCAGGAATGATTTTGCTCTCAAAACGCGTCGAACCAAGACTTTTCATTGAAGGTCAGCATCTGGGTCTGAAGTCTCCCTTATTTACATGTATGCCTTTTCTGAGAGATGTAAAATGATTGAAATCTGATAATACATTCAGAAATGCCAAGCAAGCAACATGGTCAGCAATTACTTATTTTCTCACAGGCTCACTTAAGATGTTAGGTGACCGAAAATGAACATTCCACAGAAGATGAGTGGACCATCAAGGTGCACTTCAAAATCTAGAAGTGAGTAAGAGGAAATAAATGAAACACTAATTTGCTGCACAAGCAGATGCTCTGTTGTATTGGTCCAAACTTTCAAGCTTAGCCAATTGTCATTATTTGAGAGAAAACTAGGTCCTGAGTGAGCAGGTGCCGCTTTCATGTACTAGCAAACTAGAATAAAGAAAGGAAGGAAATTCACTTAAAACCAACAACATGCCCCAGGGTCCTTCAGTCATGCTTGTGGTATATTTAATATAGACTCTAGTCACAGGGAGCATAAACTCTAAACAATGATTAAAAAAGACCTGGTAATTGATCACCAATTAGCATCTGAAACACCAGTCCTAAACAGTGTTAAATCTTACCAGGGTGGTCCCTTGCAAGTGAATACTTCTTAGTTACTGTATTAATCAAGTTAATAAAATAATAGTTTTTATCTGTAAGTGGCAAGCATGGCAATACAGTTTTGGTTGGAACTTAAACACATCCATAAATCTACCGTATAATATGCATAGTATTATAATATCATGTGTAATTTTTCTTAAACTGAGTAGGTGGAAGACGATTGGAGGATGGTGAAGTGAAACACAATTTGCTTGTTATTATTTTTCAAGGTTTCAATGCACTTGAGAACAATAGAGCAGTTTGGCTAGCTGATATTTATGCTTCCAGTTTAGCAAGATGAAAACGAAAACAGTTTAGCCCTGATGTTAAGCCATTCAAATTGAGGAGTTACCTGTCATAGGGGCGACCACAGAGCCGGTCCAACTGGCCTGGTGTCTGCCATATATTGTCATTCACTTAACAATGAGGATGAACCAGATGGATGAGGTTAAGCCTAAGCGTATTGGTATTCTTTGTTGTTTTTAGAAGGACAAATCAAGCTCAACATTGACCAACTACTTGGTTTACTTGCTCCACGCCAGGGTTTCTTAAACTATGAGTCACGACCCAGGGTGGGCCCTCTGTGTTGGAGGCCGATGTTATGGAAATCTGCTTAATATTATAATATGCTAAGCATCTGAAACTACCCAGAGAATCTCCTTCTATAAAAAGGGGCAACCCTAAGGTAAATTGCTAGTGTACAAGTGGCAATATATTTCTTCCTTCTGTTTGATGGAATACCACCTTGTAGGTCATCTTTCTTACAAATTTGATTTGTGATTCAGACCCATCAGAAAGGACCATTAAATAATACAGTTTACTTTTTCCTTTGTTGTCAGTGAGCATAAAGGTTGATTCTCCAAGATGCCGTAGATGTACAAGGGTCTCTGATCCTCTGCACATCTGCTTTTTCTCTCTTTCTCTGCTCCTCTCACTCTCTCCCTCTTTTTCTGTTTTACCAGTAAGTACTGTAAATAGTGATTTGTCCCCTGTTTGGATGAGACGACTAGCATTTTTTTGTCTCATCGTGTCATGTTCTCTGTAACTTTAAGACTTCATTAAATCAAATTGGCCCTATCTGGATCGGAAAAATACATTTTAAAATGTGTTGATTCTGTTAGCCTTGTTTTAGTATACTGTTAATAAAAAGTGCGCTACTATCAACCTTCAGTTTTATTTACTTTTGGGTTATGTTTAAAGGTCACCTTGGTTTCATTGAGAGTAGAGAGAAGGTGAAAGCATTTAAACCCCTGACAAATTCTCTGATTTTACAGAATTACAAATGGTATATTGACATTCATTCTGCTTGGTATTTCGAAACACTGAAAATCATTTTAAGGTGACATTGGTTTTATGTTGGGAAATATGTGTAAGAAAAAAAAAAGAGATGCTCCTTAAGTATTAACTTGCACATTATTATTGGGTAGCGCCACCTTTCGCAGAAATAGCAGCTTCAGTCTTTTGGGAAAATATGTACCAGCTTTGCAATGTCAGAATGATTTTGGCCCGTTTGTCTTGGCAGATTTGCTTCAGGTTATTCAGGTTGGTTGGACAATGCTTGGGTTATTGAATAGGGCCACAGATTATCAAAGGGATTGAGATCAGGACTTTCACCCTAGTGCATTCTCTGTAATGTGGCTTTAGCCTGGTGCTTGGGATTATTGACCCGATGAACAGTGAATTTCCGTTTCAAACTACAGTTTTGCAGCGGACTGAAGCAGTTTGTCTTACAATGTTTCCCCATATTTTGCTCCCTCAAATCTTCCTTGCATTTTAACACGATGCCCTGTGCCTGCTGATGAGAAGCATCCCCACAACATGATGCTGTGATCACCATACTTCACTTTAGAGATGGTGTATCTTGAAGCATTTGCAGTGTTAGGCTTTGTACCACATATAGTGCTTTGCGTTTTGTCTAAAAAGCTTTTTCTTGGTTTCATCTGACCACAAAACATCACAGCTGGGTAACTTTTCAGGTGCTACTTTTTGAGCAATGCTGTCTTTCTTGCCGTGTGCGCGTGTGCGCGCGTGCGTGCGTCAAATGTTGACTTAAGCAGTTAAGTGGAGCCTTCTACAGATCTTTCCCACTTCAAAATACGCATTGTGTGTTAGGGAAAGAACTAACATGGATAAACAGAACAACCTTTATTCACAAAATATTTTCCATCAGTTACTCCGTCTCTCTTCGGCCCTGTGACATTTCTCAGACGGCTGCCCATGACTCTCTGAATAGAAGATGAATCATTGGTAATGGCAAGTGTTAGTCAAGGGCTGGTCCCTCAGGACAAGGCTGCAGTCATTTCTGTTGTTGAAGGGTGGCTTGACACCAAGAGGCGTGTAAAGTTCATCCACAGTCCTAGACTGTGGGGAAAGTTGTTGATCATTACATTATTATCCACAAACAATGGAAACTGACTATGGATTTGTTTTGGAAGCACTATGTGCATTACAAACACATACCTATGCAAAGGCCTTACCCTAACCAGTGAACATTACAGCCCTGATGATGTTTCTCACGGCTAGCTGCGTTTGGAGACATCAGAACGGACCATGTCGAGCTGAACAGACAGAGGACTGAGAGCAAGCTTCTCTCCTGTCACAGAGCTCCGGTGTGCGTGTGTGCGTGCGCATGTGTGTGCACGTGCCTGGACTCTGTCACATCTTTGTTCAATGGCCTGGTTTCTCCCTGAGCTGCTGACAGGGCCTGTGGATGTCTTTTGTTCGTGTGTGGGACCCAGTCCCGTCCATTAATTCACCATGGGGCTGTCTCAAGGCTCTCCATTGATCTCCTGAGCTGACAGGCCGTGTGGATCGATTGGTGAGCAGAACCACGGTGCGACGGCCAATCACATTAGGCTGTTATTCAAATGGCCGGGCTCACGCTAGCATTTGCATGGCTATCTCTCCACGTATATTCCCCCGCTGGTCTTCCTTCTGACTCGTACGCGGTGTGAGATCGGGGAGAGAATTTAAATTAATTATGCGTATACACGTGCAGACATGGACGAACCGGTGAGGGAATTCTGCATGCGTGTCCAGCCCTAGTCTCAGTCACGGCAGTTATCTTCTCCCTGTGACTGGACCCATTGTTGTCGAGACAGACACGCAGGCCGCCCTGGTTAGAATGACTCACTGTATGAAATGGGCTTAAAGAGCTTGTGAAGTGCCACCCGTACTCAGACCTGAAAAGGGCTCTGGAGTGACGCATTTCCTTAGGGCCTTAAACAGTAGCCAGTATTGAATGTCCATGGTAAGCGTATGTGAAAGATGCTTACAGTAATGTGCAAACTAGAATTATAGGAGGCATGTCTTTAATGCATAACAATATTTGCACTGCTTCTTGTAAGTCACATAGATTAATGGCCATGACTGTACCTGGTCCCGGACCTCCGTTTCGTCTTTTACTTTTGTCTGTCTCTTACACTTTGTGTTTCTCATTCTCTCTCTCTCTATCTGCGTCTCTTTGTTTTCTTACTACCTCTATCCTGTGTGTTTCTCTCTTTTTCTCTGTCTGCCTCTCTGAATATCAAAAGCTGAATACAGGGCAGAGAAAAGCATATTGACATTGACTCCTGAGGTGTTAGGCTGTCGTATTTGCTAAAACAACTGTGACTATTCCACTCTATTTGCCAATTATGAACGATTAAATCTTGAATAAACACCTGGCCTAAATATCCATACACCCTGCCCTGTCAGAAAAGGACTGGTCAGATCTCCGGGCCTGGTTTCTCTAGGTTCTTGTTGGTGTACAGTGTTCTTCCCTGCCCCTGAAAAAGCCATAATAGACTTTGGAGTTACTTTCACTTGCGACCATGTGGTATGTAGCGATAGGTTTGAGAGAGGAGTTACACTTTGAGATTGGTGATTGGTTAGTTGAACAGTGTAGTGAAATATAGTGAAGTTCAACATCTCCAAGCCATCCGTCGTGGCCCGGTCATATAAGGCTCACCCGACCTTGTCCTCCTCTTGTCTCCGCAGAGTGCTATACATCGGACTGGCCTGCAACACGGCACGCTACCTCTACATCTCCTACCTGGAGAACGCCTGGATTGTCCTGCCCATGGAGATCCTTCAAGGTGAGGCTAAAACAAGAGACATGGGTGCTGTCGGCCATGCATGGCTACATGTGTTGACTTAGTTAGCTTAGCTTAGCATACTGGAGGTATTGACATTATATTAAGGGGGTGGAGGTGTACTCTTTGACCTGGATGCCTTGTTGACTCTGGAGACCGTATCAGATCTGGGCTGTGTGTGTGCAACTGTATCAGAACAGGAACTCTCCCCTGAAGGTCAAGAAAAGGCCTTTCCTTTGGCTTTGAAAACGCCCCCCATCCAGACTCTGAAAGCCACACGTAGGCTGCCGCGGACTTGCAACTGAGCATAAAAATGTAGAACGTAAATATTATTACAGCGATTGCAATCATTCACAGGCAGGACGACGCCACGTCGTAACTGCCTTTAATGGCACACAAAATCTTAGTCGAGAAGCTCCTCCATTATAAAGGAAGTGATGTCACAATAACTAACAAAACAAACACAAGTGATGGCTATAGCTCTAGCTATTGTTTTCTGAGAGTGGCGTTTTTAGCGCTGGTAAAAGTGCTGAACAGGGGCTAGGCCAGTCAGACGGCTGTGGAGGGTATTGTACTGTTGAGGGTATGGTAGCAGGCTGGGTGGCTTTTTGGGGCTTTTATTGTTATACAATGAGGTGTGTTGTAAAACTATCTGGTTTAGCCAGTTCAAACATGACACACCCAGCAAGGCCTTATAAAAATGATTATGTCCACTCTGTCTTTTGCTTGTCACCTGCCACCAACACACAGGTTACTCAAATCATGTCCTCCCTTTGACATCAGTTAGAAAATCACTCTCAAACTGTTTTATTTTCCCTTCCAAAAACTCTAAGTGACTCTAGTTGTATACAGCTCTTAATGCTAAAACGGTGCTGTTTCTCGCCTGCATGTTTCTGCTTAAGCAAAATGTGATTGGGACTTCATAGTGATGTTTCTTCTACTGATGATGATTTCAACTAACTTTTGTAGTGCTGTATCTCTGCTCTGGTTAGGTAGTTTTGCTAGTTTTTTTATTTTTTTTAATTCAAGATGTTTGTTAAATTCTCAATAGATTTCAACCATTTGGAAGAACAACCAAGTTCAGATGGGAAAACAATCTCAGAAATATTGTAGTCATACCGTCACTGAATATGTTACAACAGTGCTTCATCTAACAGCATAATCAGATGACCTGAATTGCAGTTAAGATTACCTTTAAAGTACATGCTGCAAGTGACTAATGAATGCTGTTTAAGATAATGCACTGATGATGATAACCATTTGGGAAGATCTCCACAGCCTGGTGATCTTTGCATAGTATCTTGCATGGTGTCTTAGCCTACATAAGAAGACAGTTACACTGACTTCAAAATGGACATGTTAATCATTAAGCTTAATCAATAGTGTTTTATTGAATTGTTTTTTTCACAGCGCAACCAAATACCATTTAGATGTACAGTAGCTAACACTTGTATGGTTATTGATTGATGCAATCTGTAATTTGTTTAACTTAATGTGCAACTTGATATATTTAATCGCAACAACATGTCAATAAATACTGATGAGTTATAGTCAACAAGACATAGATATTGAGATTGAATATCTAGATATTGAGATTGACATTGAAGATGTGAATGCAACATTTTTATGATTAACTTTTAGATCATTTTAAATCAACCAAATTTTAAAACCCTCTATCTACAGTATATGTTTTGGTTTAACCCCGAGTTGTACTGAAACAACAGCTGTTGACCTTACAGTTACTAAATGCTGCTATATGACATAAAGTAGGGCTGTGTTTGTTCTGTTAAACCTACACTTTGGAATGATTGGATCAGAGTAGTGAATCTATTTGGTTATTCAGTAGAGATCTCTCAATAATAATTCTCAAAATAGCACATTGGTAGCAGTCAGTCGCAAACAGCAATGTTTGGCTTGGTGAATTCTCTAAACAGGAGACTAAAGAGATATCTGCAGGTAGATCATCCCTCCAGTAGAAACTGCCTAGCCGGTGGTTTTGCTCCGTTAGGGGATATACTGCTGAAAAATATGACTTTAGTCTTTCAATGCAACAAAATTCCCACAATTTTCTATTTTGAAAATGTGCTTCCCTGATAACAATCCTGTGGAATTCCCTTTTCTCCCCAAAGGTGTTAGTATTCAGGCACTTTGTGTCCAGTGGGATGCCAGTAACTTTGCCTACCCGTAATACCTACAGCCCTGACATAGTGTGATGATGTACTGTGTGTGTATTTACTGATGTGCCCGAGTGTCTCTCTGTCTGTCTTTCTCTCACACTTTCTCTCCGGGTTTCTTTGTGGCTAGGCTTGACCCATGCTTCAGTGTGGGCGGCCTGTATCTCCTACCTGAGTGCTGCCGTGCCCCCGGAGCTGCGGACCTCTGCCCAGGGCATCCTCCAGGGGCTGCACCTGGGTCTGGGCAGGGGATGTGGGGCTATGGTCGGGGGTGTCTTCGTCAACTTCTTTGGTAAGATCCACCATGAAGAGAATGTAGCCAAATTTATTGTTTTAACAGTAGTTGTATTAAATTTAAGAGGCCTCCAGTTCTAAATTGGATGTTAACAACATAAAAGATCAGTCACTGTGGGATGGAGGTATTTCCGTCACTTTTTTAAAGGTGCAATTTGCAGCTACTGTTAAACGTTCATTTTACTGTTCACTGTTCATTCATTGAAACAAACATGGAGAACAGTAGTAACTACTGCAAATTGTATGTTTAACAGGCTAACAGTATTGTGCCCACCTAAATTACTGCACCCCTTGGTAAATGCGAGCAAATTAGGCTATAAAAATTTTTATTCTAGTTTATCAGCTTGATTTTACACTCAAAATTTTAGAAAAAGTAATCCTTTAATTAAGGTTAAAAAGAAAAAAGGACTTCTGAATCAAGAAATATATATTCTTCAAAATGTGTCACTATTATTCGCATTAGAAATCCTTCTGATCTGTCGAGATTGGCCTCAGATCCCTTGCTACAGTCCAAAGTATAGCACCACAAATTGTTAAAATGAAAATATATCTTATGAGATTAGACAAAAGATTGCAGCCAAGACTGGACAAATATCCAGAGACCTTGGTGTTCCTGTTTCAACTGTACGTAATGTTATCAAGACGTTTAAGGCCCATGCCACTTTAAGACACAAGGTACGACAGTTTCAGCTCGCAACATCAGTCACCAACTCAGCGAAAGGGGATTGTGTGATATAGCTGATCCACTGCTGAGAGAGAGACATGAAGAAAGCCTGACTGCAATTTCCCAAAACACACCTGAACATGCCACAATCCTTCTGGGGTGATCTCCTGTGGACAGATCAAACCAAATTAGAAATTATTTTTACAGAAAACAAATGAAGCAGTTTGCACAAGAAGAGTTGGCCAAACTGTCAGTACAGAGGTGACGGAAGCTAATCTATAGAAATAGGAAGTGCTTAATTGTAGTTATTTTGGGCAAAGCCTGTGCTAATATTCAATCGTGTGTCAATAATTTTGTCAATGCCATTTCTGTTTTTCTGATTTAAAATAATATATTAGGTTCTGAATCTGATAACAATCATGTATTTCCTAATCGCAAATGTTTCATTTGAACAATTTTAACTCAATTAAATGTTTGAGTGCTCTAATATTTCGAGCGCAAGATCAAGTTGGAAAAACAATTACATTTTTGTTGTCAACGTTACCAAGGGGTCCAAAATTGCAGAGGTCACTCAGTGCTTTACCTTAACTCCTAAGATGATTCCTTACAATGATTCTTTCCTTACGATGATTCCTAGGAACTAGTGGCAAGGGTCTAGGGGTTATAGAGGGGGGTGTAGAGGTTAGGGAGTCTGGGTCAGATTCTGAATTCAGCGGTACTGTGCAGTTAACATGTCTGTCTTTGGGCTGTGGTTTAGGAGCGGCCCACACCTTCAGAGGGATAGGAATGGCCTCCCTTGTCATTCTTCTCCTCTTCGCTCTCATCCAGTGGCTTGCTGTCCCAACGAGGGATAAAGGTATATTAATATGAATAGGTTTGATCCTATCCTAACCTCTCTGTTACAGTGACTGAAAGGTTAACCAGAACTGCTCTCTCTGCCCTTAACGTGGAAGCCTCCCACCCTCTCCAAAATGTCTGCTGGACCTGATGTTCAACTGATGAACTTGGTTATGGATTTACAGGGAAAAGCTGCCTTTCCCTTAGTGAAGTAGGGCTTCCTGTGTGGCAGACGTAACATTTTCGTACACTTTTTGAGTTAATAATAATTTTCACATTGCATACGTCGCTTTCCAGATCCTACAATGCTGGCAGAGAACATCCCAGTCCCCTCTAGCCCCGTCCCCATAGCAACCATCAACATTATCCAATCAGACAACGCCATCACCACGGCGCAACCACGGAGGAAGACCAAGCACCAGGAGGAGCTGGAGGATGGGAGCAAGCCTGCCTGGGTGGTGTCGGCCTCGCCCTGGGTCACCCTGGCCTTCGCCCTCCAGCAGATCAGAGAGAAGTCCACCCTGAACCGGAGCAGCCCTGACAACAACCACCAACAGCGGCAGGTTGGCAGACAGGTCAGCTGGAGGGCCTCTGTATGGATTATGGTTTAATACTCAACTGGGCAGTACAGCAGTTAACAAATTATCAGTCAGATATTTTTAATGTATATTAATATAATATATGATATATATTACAGACAGACAGATTGATAATATTGTGTAATTAATTTGCAGTTGTGGCAGGTGCCCGCAGGTAAAAAGTGTAATTCAAGCAGATTTGGAAAACAGGACATTTTGCTCCATTGAACTCCATTGGAGGTGGACGGTCCCTGGTGTATTTGACCGCGTCCGTAGTAAATCTAGTCCAAGCACTAACATTACAGTACCAACGGACACTACAGTGTAACACGTCCCCTTTTCTGTGATTGCCAGGAGATAAGTGATATTGGCACCGGTGAGGAGACGGAGGAAACCTCCCCACCTCCCCCCAGCAGTTCTCCCCAGACTGGACCCTGTCAGGGGGTAACTCCCCTCTCCCTACCTGCCCAGGACCCCCCAGTGCCTGCTGACCAACCACCACTCTCGACGGGTCACGCGGAGTAGGGGAGGGGCGTGGTTAAAACCCTGCACATCGAGGAACCGGTTTAACTGTTCCTCCCACACCACCAGCCCAGATGGAGACGAGAGTTTGCCCATTCACACACAGCCTGGAAGTCCAGTGAAAAGGCTGAAGAGTTTGTGTTTAAACGGCGGACTGAAGAGGAATACAGACAAAAGTGAAGGCACCTGAACGTTTCCTGTTATCACACAGAACCTAACCACTGTCTTCAGGGATCTGGGGAAAGTCTCTGTGTATCTGCTGTTACTGTCGTGTAAATCTGGGTAGTGGCTTGTTGATGTACGGCTCGGTTTGTCTCACTGGACCTGAGCCGCGGTGCTGTCACACAGCTGCTTGCTGCCACACACAGGCAGAAGTAAGTAGCTGTGTGTGTGTGTGGGTGGGTGCGTGCACGTGGGTGCGTGCATGCGTGTAAAGCCTGCTTTGCGGGACGTGGACAGGGTCAGTAGGGTTCCGAATCACTTTATAGGCAAAGGTGAAACAATTTATGATTAGACCTGATATGAATCATTGTTCTCCAAGTTACAATTCAAGCAAATATTTGCACCCTTGCAGTTACTCTCATAATTGGAATGATATTTCTAGCTCATAGGAACCTGCAAATTACCACGTGTTATAAATTAGAGTAAATAAGAGTCACTACTCAAACTCAGTCAAAAAGAATAGTTTAGTCAAAGCTTATTTTACCAGGGATGATTAAGAACACATTCTCATTTCCAAGCAATACACTGGGAGTAATTTGGGTTAACTGCTTGCTTAAAGACACATTCAGTCTAGCAACCTGATTAGATTCTCTAAAGCACAGGTGTCAAACCGATTCCACAGAGGGCCTGGTGTATACTAGTTTTAGTTTTTTCCTTTAAATTGTGAGATTATTGGTTCCCAGTTCAGACCTAAACAACCAGGTGTGGGTGGAACCTAACCAATTAGAGACCTAATTAAGTACAAGGACAGAGAGAACCTGCAGACACTCGGCCCTCCGTGGAACCAGTTCGACACCTGTGCTCTAATCCCTTGTCTGCCCCCTAGAAAACCCTCAGGATGTTGATACTCGGCACTTTAGGTACCCTTAAGGTGGTGACCTTATTGGGTTACAAAATAAGAATTGACTACAAAACATTCATGAGAACTGGGGTGTGAAATTGTTCAGGCTCATTTCCTCTTAACCATTTCTGGTGCATATAGTCCCAAGGACTCAGTGTTTCGCTGAATAATGCAAGGGTACAGATATATATTTGTACTTGTTTGATGTACATAAGCTATACTACTGAATGTTCTACAACACTTTGCCCTCCTACCACAGCCCTGTTTTTACATCTGATGTTGACCATGTCTGGTCTACCTATCTACTGTACGGCAGGGAAAATTTGACAGGATGTCATTCAAGGTTGAATGACATCCTGTCATCTGATAAGATATGGACTGGGCCTTCAGGGTTTGAAATGTCTGTTAAACTATAACATCATGAATTCTAGAGATCCACCTCTGGAGATGTATTGAAAAATATATGCATACTTCTCAGTATGCAAGTGTCCAAGATGTGAAAAAAATGTCAAACATTTTGCTACAATTGTCTTTGGACCATATAAGCCTATACCTTCAATTACTCTAATTACAACGGGTCATGTCTATCTCAACTCCACAATACAATGTCACTTAAAAAGGAAGATGGGTTAATCATTTATTTATTAATAAAAGCAAAACTTTAAAATCATCCCTGTCATTTAATTTAAAATAAAAATCACAACACTAAAATTGATAAAACATGATATAAAACAATTTGATAGAAAAAAACCATCTAAAACACAGGCATATTTCTGGCCAAGGGGTAGAGGACTGTGGGCTTCTGACAAATGTTTGATGTTTACAGCATGTGACTGGCTGTCCCTGAGACTGCAGGTTCCTGAATGGCCAGATGGGGGCGGTAGATCACAGGACTCCACAGCCAAGAACACGAGTGCCAACAGGAGCTCTCAGAGTCCTAGGCACTTATCATACACAGGAGAAAAAACAAACCATGTACTAGCAATTAGTCCTAAAGATGTTAACCTGTGTTGAGTCATTCTGGTGATTTGCAGTAATTGTGATTCTGAATTTTTTGGATTCCTTATTGAGACAGGTGTCTTGGGCTGTAGAAATGCAAGACACTGCCTTAAAGTTTGGGTCACAATGAGGTCAGAAGTACTGACAGTCAGACACAAATCCACGACGTCTGGGGCGTCACGATTCTCCCCGAGCACGGACTGCTTTGGGCACTTTCTCGCACAGTTTTAACGATGGCAAAACTCAATGCAGCCAATGCACACCCCTGGCCTATGAACAGGGCTGAGAGGCCTGACGTTGAAGCCGTGTGGTAGCTCCCCCTGGGGCCGGTTGAGTGGTTATTCCCTAGCTATTTCGGGGTCCCTCTGAGTCACCACAAAGGGACAACACCCCTGGGCTCAGAACAGGTCCATGTCCTCGTCCTCGTCATCCAGGCCGGCGTAGGGCTCTGGGGGCGGGGGCAAGGGAGGGTAGGGTGGTTGGGGGCGGGGGTAGATGGGGGCGCTGTACAACAGGGGCGGGCAGCTGGCAGCGCTGTACAACAGGGGCGGGCAGCTGGCAGCGATGTCAGGGCGGGGCATGGGCGTGGTTGCAGTGTGGGGCGGTAGGGAGTTAGCTGTGGGCGGGGCCTGGGCACAGCCATTCATGTCGTCGTCGCTGAGGTCGTCGCTGGCCGCCAGGCCCAGCGCCCGGTGATTGGCGGAGCTGAAGAGCATGTCCTCGTAGTAGGCCCCCCCGGGGCCGTAAACCTGTTCGTGGCTCTGCTGCTCCTCGGCGGTCACGTGGCCTCTGCCCTTCGCGAACGCTGCAAACCTGCGAGGCGCAGACAGTAAGATGACAGAGTGTCAGTGCACGTCTGTGACCTGAGGACTGGTTTCATAGCCAGGCCTGGTGTCTAATCAAGCAATCAGGCAGAGCGGACGTGGCATGTTGGACTTATCGCGGTGAGCCTGGAGACGGCAAACACCACAACCCTGAGAAGCTGAATTGCTACTATACACAGCACTTCCCCATGGTATACTGGAATACACCAGCAACCCCTCAAATGCCTTAGAAGCCAGTTAGAAACCAGTTTCCAGTGCGGTTACGGAATATATTATGCACTTACGTTTCTTTGTGTGGGATGACATTTTTTGAAAAAAAAGTACTTCTTTGTCCATTGAAATAACATGTCTACACTGTATTCCTGAATAATTTGATGTTTTAATGGACAAAAAAATAGCTTTTCTTTCAAAAACAAGGTCATTTCTAAGTGACCCCAAAATTTTGAACGGTAGTATATATATACACGGTTGTGTGTGTGTGTGTGTGTGTGTGTGTACACACTTTAGGCAAATTATTATAAAATACTTTTAATAGAAGTTGATTGAGGACAGATTCTTAGCAGACAATAGGAAGTGTGTTCTACTGTACCTTTGTGGCGACCTGAGACGGAGCACAATGTCCCAGGCAGGGAAGGCAGGCGTGGTGCAACACTCTCTGAGCGCCTCTAGTGAGGCCTTGGTGTGCACCTCTCCCTGCTCCCTGTACTCTTCCTCTGTGAGGAGGCGCACCTGTGGCTTCCTGTTACGCCGAAACACACTCAGGAGGGAGGCAAGAATCCACCCTGTTAGCCTGGGGGGGGATCAAATCAATCAAGCACACGACACAAATGGGACAGGGAACAGTCTCTCCGGGCAGACGGATGGCCTGCTACAATAAACACAGTCTGCACAAAAATACAACGTGACTGGGTCAGCACAACCGTGTGAAAAAGCCTTTCGATTGCTTAGGGCTGACTTTGCCACGGAAACACTCAGCAGTACAGTCTCCTCCCACTGAACCCCGTGGGTGCAGGGAACGCCTGCCGTCAGCCTGAACACTGCCAGCGTACCTGCATGCCCCCAGCAGCAGCCTGTAGACCCAGGGCAGAGCCTTGAGGACCAGCAGGAGGCCCAGTAGGGTGTAGAAGGCCATGGAGTAGGTCACCCCGTAGTACATGAGGCCCAAGGCCACGCC
>JACXGI010007191.1:25097-38670 GCA_016801175.1 Esox masquinongy
CACACACACACACACACACACACACACACACACACACACACACACCCACCCACACACACTTAAATGGATGCATTAAATACTCCCATTAGAATCCCTGTGTGAGTGAACAGCGGGACCCAGTGGATTTGAGGCTTGCCAGTAAGGGGTGAAAAGAACACGTTTCAATGCTAATCCCCCTAAAGCCTTTTTTGTTTTCCGAGCATAGAAATCAATGTTCCGGCGGCAGCGCGGCGCTTCCTTAATCCAGACGCGCCCGCGGTACCAACCCCGTCCTACAGTTTCCACCTCGACTTGCAGTCAGCGCCGGAGCATGGTGAGAGGGCAAAAAGACTTGGCATCAACACCGACTCCCATCGTGCCGCTGAGGACTGAGGAGACCAGAGGCGGTCCGTCCCTGCGGGCGGACTCAACACCCCACCCCCACCTGGCCCTTTCGTTACGAGCCACCGGCCGAGAGCGAATGACTCACGCGTCGGACATTGACGTTTCGTGAACACAGGCAGCGGGAATACACTAGATGTCCCCGGTGAGAGAGTGCGGTTTCCCATCAAGGGCTTTCGCTCAGACACTGTTCACGCCCGGTCCACACTGCGTGAGCCTCGCATCGACAGCGCTCTGCCTTGTGAACGCGGCCTAAACGCGTTCCGCTGCCGAGTCCGTGCGGAGTTGAGTTACTGTTCCACAGATTTAGTTGAAAAATGAGGCAGGCAGATGAAAACAACACAGATAAAAGCTTGTGTTACCACCTAGCGGTACACCGTGCCCCACTTGCATTGAGCTCACAGCCTGTAGTTTCCTCATATGAATGCTATCTGACACAGGTTCACTTTGCAGAATGATCAAGCTCAAATCAACTTTAAGTAACTGCAAGAAAACATTTTTTTGAGGCTACATCTTTGTTCCTGTAGCACTGTTTGTGATCCAGAAACAATTATTTGATTCACTGCTAGTGAACAGAATCCCATCTACTACAAAAAAAGTGATTCATTTGTTCCATCAACAAAAATATAAAGTGATATGTAGGGCACCTGGAAAACAGCTAATCCACTCTTTTAGTCCTAACTTGCTGTAATATTTCCAGTGCCTAGTTGCACTGTGCTTCATTGGGCAACTTCCTTCAAACCGCATGCAAACACAAAACGTAGAAAAAGCAAAATGGGCTTCAACAATATGCACTATCTATTTAAAAGCCCAGCTCAGCGACATGTGGTAGCAGCAATGTGGGCCACTGCTGCTAAATGATTGGCCTACTGCCCACAATATTTTAAGCACCAACTAATAAATAAAAAAAAGCTTTGCCTAAAAGCAAGTGAAATGAATAGATAGGAAACACCGGATATGTTCTTTCACAAGCAGACTTTGGCAAGCGAGAGCTGCCCCTTGGTTACCAAGCAACAAACTAAATTGAGATCAATGTGCAGTTAACGATAAACAAGTCATGCTATCGAAACGGCCTGAATATAAAGTGGCAGAAAAATCCTGTAAAATGAGCACTCCAACGTCCCATTAGAACTTACCCAGGGCATGCCTCCAGTACAGCGTCATGACGTCCCATTAGAAGATTAGAACGTCCCATTAGAACTTACCCAGGGCATGCCTCCAGTACAGCGTCATGACGTCCCATTAGAAGATTAGAACGTCCCATTAGAACTTACCCAGGGCATGCCTCCAGTACAGCGTCATGACGTCCCATTAGAAGATTAGAACGTCCTATTAGAACTTACCCAGGGCATGCCTCCAGTACAGCATCATGACGTTCCATTAGAAGATTAGAACGTCCCATTAGAACTTACCCAGGGCATGCCTCCAGTACAGCGTCATGACGTCCCATTAGAAGATTAGAACGTCCCATTAGAACTTACCCAGGGCATGCCTCCAGTACAGCGTCATGACGTCGTCCCAGTGGCTGAGCAGCACCTGGTAACCCAGGTAGGACAGACCAGAGCTAGCACCAAGTAGTATGATGAACAGGCCACTCTGGAAGAAAGGTGGGCATCTCATCAGGGTTAAATAATCCCATGACTGAATCAGAATAGGGGGGGGGGGGTTGCAGCATAACTTGGTGTAAGTAGTATCTTAAATTAGCCAAATAATATTTTGATAAGAATTAGGTTGAAGTAAATCGAACATACCGGATTATGAATCATATCGGGCTTCAAGTAGTCACATCAGTTAACAAAAAGGTCGCTAAAAAAAACTGTAAATCTGTCCTGGAACAATACATTCAATCTGTCCTGGAACAATACATTTAATCTAATTTCTTACAGGGTGTCTAAAACTGTCTGAAAATGGCTGATCCCTTGTATCCAAGTTTTCAAATTCACACATGCGTCTGTTACACTTCGAGTATGTGTGAAATTAGAGACTGTGTCAAGATCCCCCTTTCACAGGAACTTTATCAGGCCTTCGCGCATGTGTGGATTACATACAACAAGACACACTACAAGCATAAATAATCAGGCACCAATCCTACAGTTTATCCCTAAAAACCACCAAAAAATACATCACAGTGGACCACACTACACCACCCTGGACCACACCAGACCACCCTGGACCACACTAGACCACAAACTAAAATGCCTTGATCAATCACCATGATCAATCCTTTTGAACAAGTATTCAAGCAATACAATGGTCCTTCACATGGCAATGTCAAACAGGACACAGTCACTTCAGTGTGCAAACTGAGTAGAATAAAAAAACCAACCGTGATCATCTAATATGGGGTGCATTAACTGCACTGATTAGCAGAGCTTGTCAAATGTATACAGTATAAGCAGCTGCTTTTAGTAAATAACAGCTTTAGCCTAAATGGGATTATTACCGGTATGAAGCGTTTCAGGATCAACAGTAAAAAGATCACAATGGAGAAAACTCCCACTGAAATGCCTGATGTGTAAAAAAACAAGGAACTCCTGAGAAAAAAAAGAAAAAAATAAATATTATTCCTTCCCGTAGTACCACTCATCAATTCATAACACTTGAATATGTCCATCTATTCACAGGGCCAAATGAGCTGATGATTTGAGTCTTCTGCTATCTCCATCTTGTTGACTTTCACATTAGGGGGGGACACTGGTACTGAATAGCCTAAGGCAGTTGAAAAATATCTTTAACCGAACTGTATAGTTTAACAGGTCGAGCAGGAGGTGCACAGCAGTCATTAAATGTAACTCAAACAGTGACAATACTCAGGGTTAAAATGGCAAACAACTTACCTACTAAAAACATCAGCAAAGTAGAAGAGTGCGAGGCCACATGCAAAGACTCCGAACCGTATTATATTCAACCCTGCAATACAAAGTTGTCTCTCCTTAGTCAATCTGATATACAGAGCCCACAGACAACTGCGTTTCACAAGGACAAAACCATCTCACGTTTGCCCCTGATGTGTAGAGTGTGCTCAGAGTTGGCCCTGGGGGTCTTCACCATGAAGCACACGTCCTCCTGCTCCAGGGGGATGTCTAAACTCTCCGTTGCCACCCTGGGACTGGGGGGCCAGTAGTGGTCCAGGAGGCACTGGGACTGCACAAGGAAGTGGTCTGGCTCGTAGCAGTTCCTGGTCCCCTCCGTGGGGTACACGATGTAGACCCCCTCTTCTCCCTTCACATGCACCTTGAAGAAGACAGTCAGATGTATTCAACAGTTTGGGTGTTTGATGCTGTCAAAAAATAAGTCAATCACAATAACTTGTCAGGCATATCTGAAGTTCCGTTGGTTGTTGCTATCAAAAAAATGGTTAGTCACATTTTTTTTTACCAAGTAAAACATTCTCAGTTACCGCAAGGACCTGGGAGCAATAAGTGATTAGAGCCTTGCTCAAGGACACGTCTACACATTTTCACATACCTGGCTCTGGGATTCAATCTAGTAACCTTTTCTGTTAATATTCAGATGCTTTAACCGCTAGGTTGAACCAAGCTAATCCTATACATGACTAACAATCGTTTTTAAATGATAGTTCATGTGTGTTCATTTTATGTATGAACAAGTGTGTTTGGAATGTGTGCACATCTGAGTATGCAGTTAAGGTATTCTAACATAAGTGTATCGTCCAGGTGGGCGAGGGCAGTGTGAGTAACCTTTGCTGTTAATATTAAGACGCTTTAACTGCTCGGTTATTAATTGGAAAGTTCAAATTCCGGAAACAAGCTATGTCTACTGGTGACTAACAATCATTTCTAAATGATAGATTACCTATAGGACAGGTGTACTCTAGTGGTATTACCTGGAAGGTGGACCAGATATCTTTCCATCTGATAATAGTGCCAGAGTTGTAGCAGAAACACCGTGTTCCAAAATGCGTGGTGTTTTGGTTTTCTCTCAGGTACGTGCAGTCTGGTGGAATACAACAGTCCAGTAGCAACGTATTAGAGAGAAATTAAATCACTGCTGTACATTATTTGATAGAGCAGTCATGAGATATAGCCTCAGCACTAGGGTACTGTAGAGGTTAACAAAAACGTTCCTGTTCCATTAAACAAACAGCAATAATCTAGGCTGTCTAACCTAGAAAAATAACAGATACAAACTGATGTAGCTGACTACACAGTATCAATGCTCAAAGGAATTCGTTACTTGTGTACTGACTGTGCAGAGAAATATAAAAATAGCAAAAGCTCCCCATACTTTCAATGCATATTACCACCGAAGGCAGAGGTAAAGTGTCGTGCAATATTAAATAATAATTGCGTAAATTTAAACTAGGTTTACTCCACCACGGGCACACCATTAAAAACAAAACTAGTCGTTTGCTAGCAAAATATCTAGTTAGCTCCCGGATGTTATTCTACAAGCTAACGGACATAACTGTAGTTGCAAGCTTGTAAACATTTACCTGCATATGAATAGCCAAGGATTCCATTAACTTCTACGCATAAAATACATAATACTGTTATATAGGAACAAAAAATCCCCATTTTTATTTGTTGTGTTACAGTTGTTGTTAGCAAGAAAGCTGATAGCTAGCTAGTGCACTTTCAAATTCAGTGGTTAGGAATTAGACGAATGTAGACGATAATGAAAGCCAGATCACATAATTCGTTGGAAAATACACAAAAACCTAAAGGAATAAAAAACATTTTTAAATCACATGTTTATACTTGTATATTTATTTTGTTATTTTCTTGCAATACATGATTTTAGAATTTGAGCTATTCTGGTATTGATTGATTTAGCCTTTATCAGCAAACCAGAGATACCTCGGGAGATAGGAACCGCGCGGTTCATTGTGGGTAGATTAAGTGCAGTTGGTGAACGATTCGTTATATTTGAACGACTCTTTTCCCTGACTCCAAAGTACTTCATGATAACTGCTATAATTCTCTTCGAGCTCAGTTCTCCGACCAACCGCTGTTAGACGTTCGCGGAGGACAGTACAGCAAAGCTTCACCAGCATTGTAAATACGTGGAAGCAGGGTCCAATAATGAATATAGTGCGTTGATTATTATTGTCACGGTACACAGATATTTATACTGTACTACCACCATAAATACAAGCCTAAATGACCAGAAGACTTTTGCAATTAACGTTGCAAGTTAGTTTTGAAATATTTGTTTATAGAAAATTGCTTAAGATATTCCCAATTTAAACTTGCTCGCCGTTCTATCTCTTAATTTGCATTGTCTCCTTTAACATTGTTTTTGTTTTTAAATCACCCCGAGTTTTTGAAAGATACATAGTTTAGAAAAAAGTTAACTTGAACACATTCTTTTAACAAACAGCTGAATTGTTATAATGAATAGAGATTCTTTACGGCATCCTAGTTTGGGAACCACTGATTTTGACTCTATCGCAGTATAACTGTCATGATTCATACGCGGTCCTCCAGCTCAGCAGCCTAGACTAACAACTTTATCTTACGTGCGCGGAGAAAAATATATCAATATTCAGGCTGCATTCCAGAGGAAAAACACATGTCAAGGACTTGTAATTTGACGCACGATGCGGTATTCACGTAATGATTATTGAATTGTATGATAGACAGGTTTAAAGAACCTGCGCGCAGAGACTCTGCTTAAATTAAAAAGACTCGAGGTCGATTCAGGGATTCGTTCAAATTAATCGTTCGTTTGAACGAAAAGCAATTTATTGTTCGACGGTTTGGGGCCTGGCCATAACCTCACTGGGTCTGGCGTGCTCTGGGTGTTACTGAACCAAATTACTCGTAAAGATCCGAGTAGAACTCCCCATCATTATAATAATAATAATCAAATTAGTGTCATAATTATCAATTGCCTAACGATGACTAGGGATCGTTAATAGATTAATTTAAATATATGTAATATTACCAAGTGAAGTACCAAGTATCTTTGGTGTGTCCTTGTGGTGCCCCCTCGTGGATTCTCCCGGAAGTAGTGAACTAAGGTCTATCAAGGCTTGAACGCACCATTGGACTCTGTGAATCCAACCTACTGTTTCATTGTAGCACGAAATACTTTCCGTTCATCATTTTAGCTGCCCACCGTGAAGTAGAATTTTGCAAAATGCCGGTAAATAGACTATAGACTGTGACTGTGCTGACTGCATAGATCTGGGCTAAGGTATTTCAAGCAGGCCTGGTAGAATTTTTGTTTGTTGTTGTATTCTATTGTATTCACCAACCAGCTTGGCAGAGATCAGGTGGGGAAAGTCTTTGAGAAAATACCATTCATTCTTGAGCTCCCTTTCCTGATACCTTTTTAAATGTGCCTCAGCAAACACTCCTATTAATGTTGACTTAAAGTAACTGGTGAGAACATACTGTACATTTCTATACTTGACCCCTGGGAGAATTCAACCCACAACTCTGTTGTAGTGTGAACAAAATGTAATATTTGTATTTATATTTTGTATGCTCATGGGTTTCATATTGTATGAAATAAAATGTATAAAATTGTATAAAATGCTCTATGAGTATAATAAAGCCTGAAAAAAAGAAACATCATGAGATGGCCATTTTATTAGTCACTTGAAGGTGATGTCTAATTAGTTCTCTTTCAATTTGGTAGTTGATATTTCCAAAAGCATATCAGTAATTTCATTCCTTATTCATCTACTATCGCTGGAGGACAACTATATCATTATATTTGTATCATGTTCTCCACATTTACTATGTACTTGAGCTTATCTCAAAATTATGTGAATATACCTCAACAATTCATAACTACTTCTTATCAGAAAGGTGAGATTTTAATCTTTCTTGGAATATGTAGCATTACAAGTTATTATTTATGACCCTTTAATGATAAAAAAAGAAAATTATGTTGGGTATGTCAGGCTAGGTGGACATTTATATTTTGGCATTACATTTAACAGGTTCAGTTTAGGTGGACATTTATATTTTGGCATTACATCTAACAGGTTCAGTTTAGGTGGACATTTATATTTTGGCATTACATCTAACAGGTTCAGTTTAGGTGGACATTTATATTTTGGCATTACATATAACAGGTTCAGTTTAGGTGGACATTTATATTTTGGCATTACATCTAACAGGTTCAGTTTAGGTGGACATTTATATTTTGGCATTACATCTAACAGGTTCAGTTTAGGTGGACATTTATATTTTGGCATTACATATAACAGGTTCAGTTTAGGTGGACATTTATATTTTGGCATTACATCTAACAGGTTCAGTTTTAGGAGTGCCTCTGGACGGAAGATGAGTAGCCTACTTTATTTTTTGGAACGCTAAAATATAAGCTGGAGATGGATAATCTACCCACCCCTTCCTCCCACTTACTCAAGGATGGGCACATACAGACAAGGAAGGAGGGAAATTGCAAAAAAAAAATGCAAAAAACATACAAGCAGGCAAGATGAGAATGTCATCTCTGTTGCCGTTTTCTGCGCCTTTTGAAAATGGAAGGGGGATTTTTGTGGTGGGCGGACGCACGCAGCAGGAGGCACGCGGCAGCTTTCTCATTTCTCCAGGATGCTGAGACGACGGCGGCGGCGGCTTTTCCTGACAGGCACGCCCACGCCGGGCTGAAGGCCTACTGTCACATACGCTGCCTGGCTGCCTGCTGCCTACCTCCCCAAGTTATGCTAATTCCATGGTTTGTTTTTCAGACATTTACCCCAAACCCTCCTCCTTTTTCTCCTCAGATTCGACAAGAAAACACGCTTAGCTACCGGCCCCTGTTTGGATACACTCGTAGTGTTGATATTAGGCTTCATAAACCATCCTTGCTCTAATGCTGTAGCGCATTCTTTGTGGCTGTACATGGCATGATTTAAATAATGAAGAGCTTTGCCAGAACAACCAGTACCCCTAATAATTCTGTTAAGGCTAGTTGGACTCCCGGATGTTACTTTTAAAAAAGAGATCAAGAAATGATGGGGATTATCACAGATCAAAGTAAACGTTCTGGCACAGCCTGGGTAGCCTGTTTGATTTTCACTAGCAAACTATGGGTACCAATGTTAATTTGTCATGTGAATTCTTAACAACGGCCGTTGAGTAACAATGAAGTGGTTAGGGCTAATAACAGTAATGTGACTATTTCTGGTGAGTACAGTGTGGCTTTTGTTTATGGGGGTACCATCAGATAGGTAACAGACAGTAGCTGTGTGTGTGTGTGTGTGTGTGTGTGTGTGTGTGTGTGCGTGCGTGCGTGTGTGTGTGTGTGTGTTTGTATTGTCCAGGTGGGTGAGGGCAGTGTAAGGTGCAATCAAGACCACGTCGTCGGTTGACCCTTTGGACGGTCTGCGAATTGAAGTGAGTCCAGGGTGTCTGGGATGACAGTGTCAGTGTGAGCCATGACCAGCCTTTCTAACCATTTCACGGCTACAGATGTGCATGCTACTGGACAGTAGTCATTTTAGGGGCGTGCCCTTCACATTCTTAGGCATGGGGCACTATGGTGCTCTGGTTACAGCCAGCTACAGATGACAGTCTTTCAGAACAGCAGTGGCTCTGAAGCATTAATCAGTGTTACTGTCATTGAATCTTGCAATAGAAGGCATTTAGCAAATATGCAAATATGCCAGGCTTGCGTCTTTGGGCAGTTGACAGCTGGACATCTTATTGGTTTGTAAAGCGCCGCCACATCCAAGTAACATCACAGCTAGCACATGCGTGAATCAAACATGCCACGTCCTTCAAATGGCGTGTGGTTAATTAAATCTTGACATTGTGCTGATTGAGACGAGCAGAGCAAGGTGTTTACATGAGTATTGCTTAATCAGCTTACTGCCATCATTTGTTTAAAGGGACTGTTTGCACAATTTATTCACCATGTGGTAATTAGCTGAATTGTAGCAGCAACCGTTTGAATTCAAACCAACTCTTCTTAGTCCAGTATGGTAATGTTAGTTTCATATGGAAATTGACAAGGGAAACCAAATGCCCATTATATAACTATACATGCGCAAGTTGTCTTTCTTGTTTTATTGTCGTCACCGTATTTTAAAAACGATATATTGCAAAATATTTCATTGTTATTTAAATTGTGTATTAATTCCCTACACTACTTATCATTTGTTTTTTTTCCACTGCGCGGAAAACCGCAAACTGTAGATCATGTTCAATTGAGAAATGGCTGAGGGATTTCACTTTCCTGAGTCTTCCACTGTTCGTCAGTTGGCCAGAGGAGATGATCACGACTCTCAAGTCTCCTTGTTGATCAGGATGTGTTTTACCTGTGCTGATCCAGCCAGCCTTACCGTCAGTCGGAGCAGCCCTGAAGTTGGTTGGAGTTTTACTTGATTTCTTCTCAGGCAAATGCTGCGGACATCCCCTGGGTGTCAATTTAGACCCCGCTGGGGCGGCTAGGCCAGAACCTAGATATTATGCACCCAGTGGCAGCTGTCCCAAGCTCATTGTAAGAACCCTCCTGTTTCGTTTTGGTTCACCTTCCTCAATAGTGGCCTCTGAATTCCTCTAGATCAACCTTATATTTCCACACACCCAAAATCACCCATGGCAGTTCAGAGTGAGAACGCACATATACTTTTTTTTCTTCTATTTGGCTACTGCTACTGGCTGAATAGTTTGGGCCACAAGGCTTGACTACTGATGGAAATTAACCCGGTGACAGTTGCAAAGGAAGTCTTGTGGTTTTGTTAATGCTTCATTGCAGAAAGTCCCACTTTTGTGCAAAGTGGCAGTTTCCCCATGGTTCAGATGTCTACAAGCATCAGGTCATCAAGCTACTTGACATGCATTTCAGACAAAAGTCTTTAGAACAATCTTACTTTTTTTAAATGTTGTTAATAATCAGGAGCACCTCATGTGGGAGGATGTGGTATCAGATTTAATGTAATACAGATACATTGATGGTGTAGTGAAATTCTCATTATACTGTAATAGGATATTTCAGGAGGAAGTGAAAGTGCGATGCTATATCCTAATTCTAATCTTAGATGTGTCACCACCTAATCTGTCATCTACACATTCATCACTCAGATTAATGTGATGACTGAATCATACCACAAGTTGCCTATTTTAAAAAACATATTAAACCTGACGGGTAACTTATGTTTATATCACTATGAGACAATTCAGTGTCTATAGCTTTTTTATTGCAAACATTTTCCCTTCTCAAAACATTTGCCCCTGGTGAAAACGCTTAGTAAATCTATAGATGAGTAACCCAGTGCATCGATTCATCCACATAACTGAGCGTCTTCAGAAGTTGTGAGGAGCGACAGAGGTGTTCTCTGAAAGCAGCGAGAGAAGCTTGGTGTTTGGCTTTGATCAGCAATCCCCATATGTGTTGCCTCCGGAGCACATCAGGCCTGCCTGAGTGGGAGGTTTAATCTCAGCCCACGCCCACGGCCTGCACCAGTTGGGGAGAAGTGGGAGTTTGGTGGGACTAATCCGTAGAGGTGTACGTGTGTGTGTGCGCGTCTTGAGTGTGTGAGGATTATTCCTCACCACACTGTAAATATTACCCTTCCTAATGATGATAGCATTATGGAATTCAATTCAATCTTCTTTGTTCCCGAGGGCAGTCTGTTAGAGGCAGAATAAAACACAAGCAACCACGTAGGCTACACTGCATGAATATAAAAACGGCGAGGATTTAAAGCGATCTGAAAACTCAAACAGGTCTAGTGGGTTGCCTATTTGGGATATTAAAGCTTCAGATGCAACCAGGTTGGAAACCTGAGTTTTTTTTATGTGCTGTTAGCCTTTTCCCTGCAACCAGAGGAGAGCAGCGCGGGAGCACCCATTAATTTGGGAGTCTTTTCAAACAAAGCGGCAGTTGTTGAAGACGCACGAGGCCCACTAGCAGCGAACCTCCCGCTGAGCGTGTGGAGCTGAATGGAGGGCTGCTGATTGACAGGAGGAGAAGGCTGAGAAGAGCCGAGACTGAATCAGAGGCCAGGTGGGTGGATGAGTGGGGGGGAAAACAAATCCTCGGCAGAGTTGCTGTTTAATTGCTCTCTGGTTAACATCAAATACGCGGGACCCGATTTCATGCACAGATACGGCAAAGTGCGTCAGGGAAAAAAAATCTAAGAGCATGTTTTGAGCTTTTGTTCTCGCGCAGAAGATTCTAGAATGTCGTAGACATCGCAGTTCAACAAGTTTGCATCACAGAACAGAAAGACTGCCATGGTAAGCTAACAGCGGACGGATTAAGTTAAATGTGCGTGACTAGTGTTTATCAAAAAGAAAGTAGCTGTAAAAGGCTGTCTTACCAAAGTACCACTTTACATCTTTAATTCTGTAAGATTTGTGTCTGGACAACGACCCTTCAATGTTTTCCTCTCAGCCATTTTATTTCCATCGTGATACAGGATAGTTGGACTTGACAAGGTTGTTTGACTTTTTGCTGCAGGTTGCGCTTAAGTCCAGAATTTCAACTACACCGAATCGCAACTCCGGCACTTTCTCAGCTAAATGCAATTGACATATTTAACTATTAAATTGTTAGCTCTCTACTGGTATAATCAGTTTAAGCTACTTCACTGCAAAAAGGCCTTTGCATTCAGTGATTGGCGGGAGTCTGGTCCATTAGCCGGACTGAAAGCACAATAGCAGGAGATGGAGGGTGGGTGGAAGTCCCACCCCCTTGGCCGGGTTTGCCAGCCCAGGGCTGTCATTAGCCTTCATTACTGTTGGTGTGTGTATACTACAGCAGGGGGCTGCAGGGGTCATTACACACACACACACACACACACACACACACATACACACACACACACACACACACACACACACTTCCCTGATTGTGGGTGGCACACTTGAACACACAGGAAAGAGTGGGCAGCCCAAACACGCCTGAGCAGCTTCCCAGCAGAGCATTGGAAATGTGGTGGGATTCCAGAAGGATTTAGGGTAGCTCCATGTTGCATCACGGCCACACAAGTATTGACTTTAGATTTGTGTTTGTCTTGGATTTTCTGTCTGACCTGCCATTTGCCTTCCATACAGCAAACTATTATGCGGTCTGGAAACGTTTCTCTAACGTTAATCTAAATGTTCCCCTGACATTTGAGTGTATTGTTCCGTTAGTTGGCGAAGGTTGTGCTTATGTTATCACTCCGCATTTTCTTTGAGAATGCATTTTGTCACTTTTGGTATTAGACTGAGGACTTTCCCTTATGGTCAAACTCAACTTACCCACAATGTTGCAAGAACATTAATGTTTTGTTAAGGTTAGGAATACATTCCATCAATGTCCCACCAAACATACACAGAAAATGGTTTCATTGTTCTCGGAACATGATTTATTATTGTTCTAGACATGTTTCATGAAAACTTTGCAAAAATTTGCAGATTTCGCTTCTTCATTGAGAAAAATGCACTCAATATTATTGGGGTGTATGGTTGTGCCACCCTGCCATTGTTGCTCCAGATAAGAGCATCTGCTAAATTAATAAAATGTAAAATGTATGTACATTTATGCCCATTGTACAACACAGGACCTTCAGGGTCCTAACATTGCTGGGCCTCTCACATTAAACAATTGTCTTTCCGTTAGCTGCCAAGTTGTAACCCAGTTGTGTCCTCTTTGTTTCAATGTTGCTTTATGATTGTTTCCTGGAAATTACCTAGTTATTTCCCTCCTGCAAAATAAAGCATTTCTTCTTATTATTGATTCAACCAAAATCTGCCAGAAATCGGTCTTAGCAGCAGCTGAGTCAACAGGCCCTAATATCTTTCACTTCTATTTTTTATGAAAATTTTTCCACATAACCACTATTGGAGAATACGTCTTAGCTAGATATAACATTCACACCTACGATTTCCTCTGCAAAAATGTCAACATTAATTACAGAGTTCCTGATGCATCTACGCTACTGTATGTCAATGATAGTATTGCTGCAATGTTTTCGTCTTCCAGCCAAAGTTCTTTTAGGGAGCATGCAAACTTTGTTTTCTGGTGTCTTTATAGATCCACAGGATCGAGAAGTCAAAATCAGTTAAGTATTCCTCCTCCTTCAGGCATTTGGACATCAAGTTCAACGGCCCCTCTAGACTTTTGAATGCCGTGGTCCCCTGAAGGCACAACAGAGCCTGGTCTCATTCAAAACAGACCTAATTACCATTTTCTATAGGAGGGCTTTATGATGACAAGTCTTTCTCTATAGGAGGGCTTCATGATGACAGGTCTTTCTCTATAGGAGGGCTTCATG
>JACXGI010007192.1:0-13315 GCA_016801175.1 Esox masquinongy
CAGGACTTGGCACCTGCACACAGTGCCAAAGCTACCAGTACCTGGTTTAAGGACCATGGTATCCCTGTTCTTAATTGGCCAGCAAACTCGCCTGACCTTAACCCTATAGAAAATCTATGGGGTATTGTGAAGAGGAAGATGCTATACGCCAGACCCAACAATGCAGAAGAGCTGAAGGCCACTATCAGAGCAACCTGGGGTCTCATAACACCTCAGCAGTGCCACAGACTGATCGACTCCATGCCACGCCGCATTGCTGCAGTAATTCAGGCAAAAGGAGCCCCAACTAAGTATTGAGTGCTGTACATGCTCATACTTTTCATGTTCATAATTTTCAGTTGGCCAACATTTCTAAAAAATTCTTTTTTTGTATTGGTCTTAAGTAATATTCTAATTTTCGGAGACACTGAATTTGGGATTTTCATTAGTTGTCAGTTTTAATCATCACAATTAAATGAAATAAACATTTGAAATATATCAGTATGTGTGTAATGAATGATTATAATATCCAAGTTTCACTTTTTGAATGGAATTACTGAAATAAATCAACTTTTTGATGATATTCTAATTTTATGACCAGCACCTGTATATGTTTTTTTTTATCTTTTTCAAAATTAGAAATCAGAAACAAGATGAAGGCATAAAAGTGGGACAAGTGGAATGGGTTAAACTGGCCAAAACATCAGACACATAATATTAAATATTAAAATACTCCAGAAGAAATGTACTACAGCACTACAATAGAACTCAAACACCATGAACTGTTCAAAAAATCTCCTGATGATGCATTTCAACACTGGCAAACTTGGGGTTTCATCTTTCAATTGGTTGCAGCTCAGTTGATACTAGTTTTGGTGTTTCAAAGCACTTTGTTTTAAGTATAAAAAAACAGTAGCCTGCCCTGTTTAAGTGCTTTGTACTATTGAAATCCATAGTAATTTACTTTCTTGATCTGCTGATAATTTGTAGGGTCTGTAAGGTCTATAAATGTTTTTAATAGGTTGGGATTTATAGGTTGGGTGGACACTAATGAACCATAAAAAATAAGAGGGGAGGAATTTATTTGGGAGAGCTTAATAGCTTTCAGAGCGGGTAGAAACCAAACCCTTCCCCTGGCTGAGATAAGAGCTAGATTCATGAGAGGCGATGAGAGAGTATGTCAGGACAAATGAGGAAATTAAATATTCAATTTCTAGCTAGCAACAAAGGACACATTCTGTCAACCTGGGGGGTTGCCAGCATAAGCTTATGGAATTTGAGCCTCTTCAACGTACCTCTAACCAGGACGTAAACAATAAAGGCGTTCATTTAATAATAACATATAATAAATATGGCAAACAAAAACTACATGAAGGCAATCTTCCCGGACAGTTTTTCAAAATCTGGAATACATATATAGAAATGGAAAGAATAAAAAAGACAATTTTGTCAAATGGGAAATGGTGTTCTCTTCAGGTTTTCTATGCATTAACTCTCATGCAATAGAAAAAATCCATGTAACTTTTGAAAAACCAGCCACTGAGAAGTGAACCAATTCCACACTTAATCCTGTATCCTGTATACAGTAGTTCCCAACCTGTTACCAGGGAACCACCAATCACTGTCAAGGCCCATCAGTCACATTTTGCAAAGTGGCTGTATATTGTTTCTCACAAACTATTTTAAGGTTACATTTCTAGTACTTTTTAAACTGAAAGTAACAAAGTGTCATATTAAAAGCAATGTACATTGTTAAAATGTACATGAAGCCTCTTGTAAAGCATTAATTATTTTGGAAGGAAAAAAGGCATTCTGTTTTGTTGTTTTTTGTGCAGACTGTTTGAAAGCAGCAAATTGAAAACCAGTGCTTTGTCAGTTTCTTGCCGCATTTCTTCAATAGACCCCCTGTTCCCGCTTATGCTTTGGCAGTGAACCCTTGACGGACAGCCTCCTACTGAAAACCCTCCCCCCTGAACTAACCTGAGCATTGAAGTTTCTATGCTGTCTATGCATAGTGGCAGTAGTACTGAGAGCAATGGCCACTGGCAGTCACACCACTAATGGTACTTCCACTGACAGCCTGGCTGCATTCTATATTTGCTAGCAGACATTTTAAGTTGGAATAAATTTAGCCTCAGAGCCTTTTATTTACTCACCATGGACTATGAGATGCTACGGTGACTTGGGGTTGGTCTGAGGCAGAAAGCTGAAACGAGAGTAGTCTTTACGTCTGTCTATCAAACTGACTTGGAGTGTCGTGTTCCATACGACCTGGATGGTGTTAATTCTAGTCAGTGGTCAATAGAAAGTCCGGACAGTCTCAAATGCCAAGTAAATTATGTAGCATGACTCTATTATTAGACAGTATGTCTTTACGATAGCTACCTCAACAGGCTTGGAGCCTCACATCCCACACAGCCGATCAGTCCAAGCCAGACGCTTAACAAAGCCGGCGAAAGTTCCCCTTGGTAAATGTTAGGTGTCATCTCTGATGCTGAAGAGGTGTCAATTTGAGTTTCCTCTGTGTGTCAGTGCTGGTTAATATTAGCGTGATGGTCAGGCCAGCGCTACCACAGGCACCGGATGTAGTTCCAGTTAATTAGTGTCCGTATCTGGTTACTCTGCGGTAAGGCGACCTGAACACACAAACCCGGGCTAGCCAACAAACACATGCACGCTCCCGCACGCACACACCATCTCTCAGTTCCCTTGTCACACGTGTGCCCGGCTGGCTGGCGGTGTGTGGATGTGGGGTGTGATGATGAATGAAAATGCGCATGGCCCGAGGTTCATTCCTCCATTTTTCTGGGTATAATTAGCCTTTGGAGCCGCGGTGTAAGGGTGGCAGTGTGGTTGGGTCTCTAGAGACGGTTATGGATGCGGCCACGAGAGACCTTATTAGCGTCCCGTTATTAATTGCAGGCTGACATAACAGATGAGTGAGAGAAACGCATTTGCCACCGGGCCGGGGAGAGACAAGCACCGTTAATCACAAGGGCGTCCCTTGACTTGACTGGGCTGAGACGGGCCACTTCAACCGCTGATGGATGACCAGGGTTTAATGTGTTGAATGTTGAGGTTCACTCAGGGCTGGGGGACATCGCTCATATACATAGACAAAGCTCAAACATGGAAGACATGCTTCATGCTAAAGTGCTTCTTGAGCGTTTTGGTGGATTGTGGCCAGAATGCAGCAAAATACGAGTAGATAAGCTAAGTGAATACTGTATATGATGAATGGATCTTCCCCGTGTAGTCTCCCGTGCCAGGAGAACCGTGATGGAGGGAATCCCAAAACATTGCAGCGGGGATAGAACACCTGTGGAAATGTGCATGTGGCAAATAAAGTTGGATTTCAAATGGGACCCAAACTGTCACAGGTAGTAAGTTATTATGATTAATTCATTATTATTATTATATTATATTATAAGTTAATTATTTTATAAGTTAAATCTTCTAACCATTGTTCATCCATAACAGATACTGATGCAATCTTTTTTTTGACACTTCTTTCCATACTAAACCTAACCCTTGCTGAAACCTTAATATGAACCTCGACCGTAACGGTAAACATACTCGATGCCTGACCTCAAGCCTAACTTTAAACCTAAACATACCTTTAGCCCTAACCTAATACCGCAACCTTGACTAAAGCTCTGTCAGACTTTCTATGACTTTAGACTTTATGATAAACAACAGGTACAATCCTGTGCGTAGTTGATCTGCCGGTTGCTCTTAATGTTTGGTCTATGACAAGAGGAAAGAATGAATAATTAAGAAAGACAATTACCCAAAATGTCTCCCTAGGATTTTCCTTACTGTGATCTTTAAGGGAACCTTTACTGATAACAGGAACATAACTAGGAATTGTATTTTTATTTTCTATTGCAAAACGATCCTGCCACAAAGTTACTATTACTCTTTAAATCCACCATCGTGGATTAATTATCCCAATCAGAAACTAAACTCTGTGTTACCTCTTATATATTAAAACCATGTGTTAGAAAGGGGCTTGAGGAGATGCTATGATATGATTAAATGATAATGATTACATTAATGTGATGAATGCAATTAAATAGAAAATAACAATTCTATATATAGAAACAAAATAGGAAAGAAAGCAGTGCAAAATATAGTGGGGATATTCATAGCATTACTTTTGTTTACATTACATTTGGCTTAACTACTGTTTGGCAAAAGAATATAATAACCAGACTAGGGTCAAAATTAAAGCTACTTGATATGTTTAGATTATAATAGTTCAGAATTAGTCTGGGGTAAGCATTTTGATGAGCAGTAAACCAGGATGTAGAATGCTTTTCCAAAAGACCAATTATCAGACTGTTTCAGAGAAATAAGACTTTGCTCCCCTTTGAGCATAACGCCTTTTGACTCCATGTCATGGTTCAAGGAGAGTTTTGCAGTGTTTTGTATTGTGCAATCATATCTTACAAGATACCAATGCAAGAAGTCCAGTATAGAAATTAATTTCTTAATTTAAAAATGTCCTTGTGTTTTATTGGTTTAATGATTCTTTATAATCCAGCAAACAATGCCCCATTCCTTGTATTGTTAGCAGCCTGTGGTAGTTGTCGATTAATTTGTTCGCCCCTCTTTCAGTATTTCTAACTGACATGTGGAACAATGCCAACATGAAATTGCTCATGTGTACGGTGTGCTTGGAGAAAAGTGTTTTCCCAACAGATGGATTTTGAAACATTTGCACAAAGTCTTCTGTCACATCTGCTTTTATTTTCTTATAATATAAAGACAATTTAAATAAAATGTTTTAAGCCAAATGAAAAAGACATTATAACCTGCTAAATGACTAATGTAAACAAGGAAAAACAAATGCCCTCCCGTGTGCAAACCGCCCCCAACAACACAACCCTCCCCCAGGCTAAAGCCGGCCCACTTTCGTATTTATTACATTTGATCTATTCCATCTTAGCATCATAATGAGTTCAGTGATAATTGTTTCTACCGTTGTGTGAGATTGACACTATTCCAGGAGGTGGATTGCTTTTCTAAATGACCGATCAACAGTAGTCAATCTTTACTGTAGTTCCATTAATATCTTAGAAGGTACCAGAAAAGGTCATTTATTTTCAGGAAAATAACTCAAGTCCAGTTTTCTGGTCATGCTTACTGCAAATCCATCTCGGTCGGCTGAAAATTTCCTGTGATGAGAAGGCAGTGAGTGTAGAAAATGCTACGTCCATTCACATTTTAGCACTGTGATGCTGACTGAGCGGAATGACAGCGGAATGCAGAGTCCTCTGGCCCATTTCCCTCATACACAGAGAGACTGAGAGATTGCACCATCCCCGGAGTCTAGTGTCATGTCAACCCGGAAGGCATTCTGTGAATAGACATGTCATTTGTCAGTCTGAGTAAAACAGATATCATGTTTGCGCATTTTGTCTCTGCGTGACAGCAAGGGACAATGGAGGAAGGACCCCAGGTCACTTCCACATCATAATGCCGCAATCCCCATATCGATGAGTGACAGGGTTCAGGACCTCCAAACACAGACTCACTGTGCTCACACATGCACAGAAGACAAGCACATACCCGTATTGACACACACAAAGCATTGCACATGTGTGCACACAAACACACACAAACAAACATTACACGTGCATACACACACACACGCACGCACGCACACACACATTACTGCCATCTGCAGGGCGTGTGTGATCAATGGCCTGTTACACAAAGAGGATTAAGGGTAGAATTACTTGGTGATGAGGACATTCTATTCTAGACTTGGTGGATTCCACAACTATATGACCATGGCTTCATTTACATTGCCATATCTTTTCCGAGACATCCAAGAAGACTTGAGTCGCTAGGTTATTTTGTCATATTAACTTGCAGATACCCGTAGCTCGAGACACCACCTTCCCGCTTTTTTACACTAAGAGAAGGAATTGCTAAACGGACTTATCTGAGTTAGCATTATCATTTCCATGGGTGTTTTATACATACTGATGTTCGAGAAATACCGCGCAGGATTGTGGGGGTCAATCGAGGGAAAATCAAGCGATATGTGGGCGCGCTGCACAGAAACTCTATACAGTAGCGACACAATTGTTTTCACACCTGCAAAGCTCAAAGGGGGATCAATCACAAATGTGACGTACGCTACTTCAGAAGTTGCTCGAGCTTTCGATATTACAAAGTTTACACAGGAAACTAATGTAACGTCTCCAGTCTTCTTTGATATGTATCGTAATGTAAATAAGCCTAAGACTGCACAGGTCTTAGTCTAGGGGAAGAGAAAACAAAAGGCAACAGCACCTGTAACTCATTGTAGGCATGGCCGGCTCTAGGCATAAGCGACATTGCCCTAAAGGCTAGGGCGGGCCCTGATTGTGGGTGTCATGTCATTTAAGAATGCATATTCATTTAGGTAAAATAGCAGACGCTTAGCAGACTGGTCTCCCGTGGGAATCACACCCACAATGCTGGCAATGGCACTGTAACGGTCATTCCCCACCAAATGGCCCTGAATCTGTTCATTTTGTCTTTTTTTGACTTCCAGTCTCAGCCATACATCCTGCAGCTGAACCTTGAAGACAAGACCTCACTGATACCACCTTGATACAACGGACACTGGCGTCTTAGGACTTTGGAGAGTCACTTTGATTAATGACCACACCGCGCAGGCCCTCAGACAGAATGAGTTAGCCTGATCTGATACATTTGTCTCAGATCTGGCGTTATTCACTGCAGATGTCTCCAAGGTGATGCCCCAACTTATGCGTCTACAACGGCAGAACACACTGTCTTGCAGATGTTTCGGAAAAGTTCACCAAAACCTAGTGTTCCTTTTCATTTCAGAAGGCTGAGAAAGAAGTTGGCCGAACAAATGGCGATGGCAATGTCTTTGATACAATGCACAAGTTATGTTAGCAAATGCTCTACAAAATATGTTACATTTCTTAGTGCGATGGTTATTGTACTTTCCAAGCTGTGAGGTCTCTGTCCATTACTATGCATTCCATGTCCATTGATAGTTGGGTTTCCATACTGTAATTACAACTTACCATTCATAAAAACTGAACTGAGGCAGAACTGAGGCAGAACTTAACCAAACTGCCGTTCTTTGTTTGCCAACCCTGACGTGTCCATGTTTAAGAGGCTCATCCATCATACTAAACGACCCTCTAAAGTTAACAAGTGAAGGGAATAAAAAAAAGTTCATCTCACTTTCCCTTCTTTGCATAGAACATGCCAAATCCCACAAATACTGTTTACTAGGGGTATGGTTATGTTAGGGGACTTAAACTACTGGGTCAACAACAGAACCTGGTAAAGGGTTCTGCCACATCTGGCCTCAGCTAAAAGGGGTCTTCGGCACTGTCCCGCTGGAGACGTTTACTCTAGTGCTCATGCCCGACAAAGTTACATAAGTGAAGCGTGTCATGAGGTTTGACCCTGGCGCAAGTTCCCTTGGTCCGGGTCAGGATTCTGGAATTTGTGGTGTCAGTGCTCTTTCTATTTCACACCTGCTCTGTGACCTGTGTGGATCTAAAGGTTAGCTGCCAGCCCCTTAATTAGATGGTTTTTAGAGCAAGTGGATTGGTGTTGGTTTGGGGAGGTCAGTTGTCTTTTTGAAATACATTTCCAAGAAATGTATTTTTAAAAAATCTACTAATCCAGGCTTTTTTAAGTGATTTTTGGCAGACTGTCCATCCTGTTATGGCTAAATAGTGGTTTGCATCTTGCCATGTTCCCTCTGTAGTTTTGCTGGTGAAGTCTTCTGTAGATGTTAGTGACTGACATGCCTATCTCCTGGACAGTGTTCCTGATCTGTCGGACAGTTTTTTTGCTTTTTTTTATCATGATAGAATGCTGTCAATCATCCACTGTAGAGGTTTTCCTAGACCTACCAGGATTGATTGATAACTAAACACACCAGTACTTTCCCTCTTTTTCAAGATTTTAATTATGGTTCTGACTGATTTGATCTCATGAGGCAGTTATTGACAGTCGCATCAGAGTTGTTTAAATGGAATGTTAACTCAACTTATCTACATATCCTCACATTCATTTTAATGTTTGAACCTAATGTCTTTATTCAGTGCTTCTTTGGGTCTTTCACCAGTTAACATTTTGGTTTTGGCTCTCTGAGAGAGGACTGTTGTTGTTAACTCCTTATCTAGTCAAAGCTATCTGAACAATTTAACTTCTATCGAATTCACTGTGAACACTGTTTTGCTTTACAACTGTAAATATGGAGACAAAACTCTTTAACATGCAGTTGCTGGGAGGTTTTTTAGGTTAGGGGTCAGGAAATGTTCAGTTCTGTTAGAATAGATTACTTGTTTTCACATATATGGTAACATGGCATTCTATCACGCCATGGCTTGAGGGGATTGTGAAATGCAAGGAGGAATGGAGAATGATTCAGATGGGACATCTTTGTCCTGATCTCATTCGCTTCTTAGGAATCCATTCAGACCTTGGAATAGTTTTGAAACTCTAGCCAGAATTTTTGGAGAGATTCTAGATGACGAGATGACAAAGAATGTCAAGGCAAAGTAAAAAAAAGTCCATTATCCCGTTTACATGATCGGTGTGAAAGCTAGTGCCTACAGTGAGAATGTGCTAATTAAAATACTGTTTTCATGTTCACACCACACGAGAGAGAGAGGCCATCTTACCTTATCTTGAACCTGGAATGGGACCTTCTCCTGCCAAAATCAGACTGTAAATGGGAAGAATTTTGATGCTGCTTTTGGGCTTTTGGAGGGATTGTTTTGGGGAGTTATTTCCTTTATAATGGACAGTAAATTGGCCATAAAGACATTGGTTGTCTGGCTCCATTCCTGTAAGACTGCTTATTTGTAACCATTATCCAGCAAACACTGAATCTACGGGAGATTGTTTTTAAATTGTTACATTTGAAAATTGACTATAAAAAAGTTGACCAATCTTTGATTTTCTCACAAACTGCTGCCAACATGCACCAGCCTTACAACTGTACAGGCTACACTGCTTTTCCAAATCCACTCAGCGGTTTGATTTAACCACTGCGGAAATTGTAGGTTTAACTGCTAGAACACGAATATTTCAGATTTTTATGGTTTGATGAAAATAACCCCTGTAGCAACTGCATAGAATAACCAGTACAGCAGGGGTTCTAAAGCTGCATCTGTTTTAAATTAAATTATGTGTCTCATCCGCTTTTATCCAGGTCTCTCCCTCCCTTATCTGACAGCCTCTTGCTGTGCTGGGTTGTCAGTGGCGTTTTAGATTCATCGTATCCTAATGACACTGAATACAATCCCCTGGCTGGCCTAGCCAGAGACAACAGCCTGCACGGTGGGCTGCTGAGCTGTAGTTTTAAAGCCGAGCTGCCACTGTTTCGCCACGACTCATAAGCTTTACTGAGTCCTTGCTACATAGCTTCACCTGATGAGCAACGACATGAATCCCCAATACGCGGACTAGCCAGAGGAAGAAACCCTATTGGAGTGCGTGTGTGCGTGCTAGAATCCATGTGTGCATGTCCATCACACTGCAATTCAATTTTAACGGTCAACCCACCGGAACATTGTTTTGGGGTTTCCTTTGGGGCTCAAAGCTATGAATTGTTTGCGTATAAAAGATGTGTGTCTTTCAGATAGAACGCGGATTTACTGTTTCATTGTGCTCACGTTATTAGATCATTTGAATATGAATGAAAGAGACCTACATCTCGACGCTGAAGAGAAACCCTTCTGAGGTTCTCACACAGCTGTCACTCACACAAATGTAGCCCTGGCTAGGATATAAGGCCTTTCTCCCTCTGTCGGACTTTGCAGCGGTTTTAGCCTTCTTTGAACCATCTCTTTTCAACAGAAGACCTGCCCGCCAGTCACTCACACGACTCCGCCCATGTCTTTGAAGGACAGAAGAGAGAGAGAGACCCTTTTAGCCTCACCCATACAGAGACAACAGGCTTAGCTAACTTCTGCCTCAGTTTCAGACCCGCCCTGGGCCCCGTGTTATAAGTGGGGGGAAAGGAAGAAAAAGAGTCAGAATCTCTGTGATACGTCTTCACCGGGTCCCACCACTCCACTGTTGGCACCGCACGTGGGAGTTTTACTTACTCAAACATGCCTTGAAGGGAGAAGCTAATGTGATTAGTTGACTCTGTGGATGAACGGAGCTTGCATTTCAAATGGGCTGAATGTTTTGGGGGGAGAATGACCAGCGTTGGCGCATGACCTTAAACCTTACCCTGTAATCCCTACCCCGTAACCCCTACCCAGTAACCCCTACCCCGTAACCCCTACCCTGTAACCCCTACCCCGTAACCTCTACCCCGTAACCCCTACCCTGATCTTACCCTAATCATTTAAAGTGTACATCTATTTAGTGGCCAGAGTTGGAATGTAAGCCCCATCCTCCCCATTGAGTCAAACAAGAACTTTTCCTTTTGTATTCTGTGAGACATGTTTGAGTAAGTAAAACTCCCAACTGCATCTGCACCAGGTTTGGGTTAAATTAAAATGGAAGTCAGTCAGTTGAGGAAGTGATTCTAATTCAAACATTATACAAACCTTTGAATTTCACAGCTTCTCCTCCAGTTTATTTCCTGATTTGACTGACTTTTGTTTGAGTAGAACCCTGGACTGCATGCAAAGTCCAAACACACAGAAAGAGAATACTATGATGGAATGTTTAAACTCAAATACAGCAAACCATCATCTGTATTGCTTTTTGACAATAACACTGAATATTTATGTTGCAATAAACTTGTTGCTATACAGAGAGGGGGCCTCTCGGCCCAGGCGATTGAACCTTGAGCCACAACACCAGTGCTGGCATAATGGCTCTTGATGAGTTGAAAACGAGGTCGGCTCATTTTCATCTCATCAAGAGAAAATATGAACGATGGATTTCTCTGTTTAAAATGAGAAAACTAGACCAAGGCTAAACTGTTATGCTAACAAATCTCGCTGCAGTTTGTTGCCTTAGCATGCTGGTCCGATGGGAGCTTATTATATTTATAAGTCCTCTGATTTAACAATAATATGATTTTGCTAACTATGCCCCCAAATCTCATTAAAAAGTCTTCCAACATTCCTTTTGTAGTTCTGACATCAATCAGCTTAGCTATTGCTTATTTTTGAATTAAAGGTTAAATTCAATGTCAGCCAATTTGTTTTCTCTTCCTCTTCAATAATAACATGTCCTCAAAAAATTCACTCTCTGCAGGGCAGAGAATGGACGGCTCAGTCCGTCTTCCTCTCACTGCTGTGTGTGCGCGTGTGTGTGCACATTCTTCTCCACCCAAAGAACTTTCTTTTTGTACTAACTCTTCTATAAACACTACAGCTATTGTGGATGTGATCATATTTTACTGAACGCAGAATAGAGCCAGCACCACTATTATGTCCAAATAACCGCCAAAACCACCTCTTCCATCATTGTTTCCCAGACAGGAACAAAATATATATCTTTTTTTCAACATTTTGGAATAGCCCAGGGAGATCCCATTTGAAAAGTAATTCCATAGTCTCTGCCCAGTTGACCTGGAAATTCTCCATCTCCACCTGTCCAGTTAGCCTTACCCTTCTGGTTTAGAACTTGGACAAACTGTGAGAGAATCTCTATTTGCGCTTTGCAACCTAATTACCTGACAATGGTGCTGGGAGAAAGTACAATTGAACTAGCAGCTCAGACCATGTTTACACATGCACCTGTTGAATGGCCTGTTAGCTCCATGCTAACTGCTAACAGCCGTAGAAATAGTAGAAAACACCCAGGGTTACCCAGTGAAACTTGTAAATCCAATTACTTTTGCACTTTAACCTTTTGATTCTATCCATGTGTTCAGAGATTGGCCCTAGTATAGGACACAAAACGTCTGTCCACACTTCTGTAACATTCTGAAACATATGTAGTGAATGTGACACTTTCCATTTTTTATGTTTGATTGTTTTGATATTTTTTTAATATACAGTATCTCACAAAAGTGAGTATACCCCTTACATTTTTGTAAATATTTGATTATATCTTTTCATGTGACAACACTGAAGAAATGACACTTTGCTACAATGTAAAGTAGTGAGTATACAGCTTGTATAACAGTGTAAATTTGCTGTCCCCTCAAAATAACTCAACACACAGCCATTAATGTCTAAACCGCTGGCAACAAAAGTGAGTACACCCCTAAGTGAAAATGTCCAAATTGGGCCCAATTAGCCATTTTCCCTCCCCGGTGTCATGTGCCTCATTAGTGTTAAAAGGTCTCAGGTGTGAATGGGGAGCAGGTGTGTTAAATTTGGTGTTATCGCTCTCACCCTTCCTCATACTGGTCACTGGAAGTTCAACATGGCACCTCATGGCAAAGAACTCTCTGAGGATCTGAAAAAAAGAATTGTTGCTCTACATAAAGATGGCCTAGGCTATAAGAAGATTGTCAAGTCCCTGAAACTGAGCTGCAGCACGGTGGCCAAGACCATACAGCGGTTTAACAGGACAGGTTCCACTCAGAACAGGCCTCGCCATGGTCGACCAAAGAAGTTGAGTGCACGTGCTCAGCGTCATATCCAGAGGTTGTCTTTGGGAAATAGATGTATGAGTGCTTCCAGCATTGCTGCAGAGGTTGAAGGGTGGGGGGTCAGCCTGTCAGTGCTCAGACCATACGCCGCACACTGCATCAAATTGGTCTGCATGGGTGTCGTCCCAGAAGGAAGACCCTTCTGAAGATGATACACAAGAAAGCCCGCAAACAGTTTGCTGAAGACATGCAGACTAAGGACATGGATTACTGGAACCATGTCCTGTGGTCTGATGAGACCAAGATAAACTTATTTGGTTCAGGTGGTGTCAAGCGTGTGTGGCGGCAACCAGGTGAGGAGTACAAAGACAAGTGTGTCTTGCCTACAGTCAAGCATGGTGGTGGGAGTGTCATGGTCTGGGGCTGCGTGAGTGCTGCCAGCACTGGGGAGCTACAGTTCATTGAGGGAACCATGAATGCCCACATGTAATGGGACATACTAAAGCAGAGCATGATCCCCTCCCTTCGGAGACTGGGCCGCAGGGCAGTATTCCAACATGATAACGACCCCAAACACACCTCCAAGCCGTGTGTTACTAAAGAAGCTGAGGGTATGGACTGGCCAAGCATGTCTCCAGACCTAAACCCTATTGAGCATCTGTGGGGCATCCTCAAACGGAAGGTGGAGGAGCGCAAGGTCTCTAACATCCACCAGCTTCGTGATGTTGTCATGGAGGAGTGGAAGAGGACTCTAGTGGCAACTTGTGAAGCTCTGGTGAACTCCATGCCCAAGAGGGTTGAGGCAGTGCTGGAAAATAATGGTGGCCACAA
>JACXGI010007192.1:13415-38534 GCA_016801175.1 Esox masquinongy
CAATTTGGACATTTTCACTTAGGGGTGTACTCACTTTTGTTGCCAGCGGTTTAGACATTAATGGCTGTGTGTTGAGTTATTTTGAGGGGACAGCAAATTTACACTGTTATACAAGCTGTACACTCACTACTTTACATTGTAGCAAAGTGTCATTTCTTCAGTGTTGTCACATGAAAAGATATAATCAAATATTTACAAATATGTGAGGGGTGTACTCACTTTTGTGAGATACTGTATATCATTTTACTTATGTGGACTTTGTTTTAATTGATTTTACTGAGTTGAGACAAGCATTTTTGCAACATCCACAACAACATTCAGTAAAACCAATGAAAAGTAAAGGCTTTAAGACACGTGGCATTCTAAGCGGTGTGCTAATATACATATTGTAACATCTTTGTGATGCACACCTGCGGTGCTGTCTTTTGTGCGCTCTGTTTTTCCTCTATTTTTATGTTTCCTTCTAATAGACTACAGCCTCACATGCACTCTGTTACAAAACACTGTGACAAACACAAAAAGGTATTCATGTGATAAGCGACATGCGCTGCACCCCAGGTAGAAATGTTCTCTTCCATTTTGTTCATCGAATGATTTGTGTGTCAGACAATTGTTTGTGTGACAACCAGACAGAGTTTCTACTTTGGTCATTTTATGTGATGGTAAATGTAGGGGTTTACTAATTATTTCCGCATAATGAAATTCGATATCTGTTTCTTTATGCATAAAGATGCTTTTTGTTTGTGGTTTTTTAAACTGAATTACCTTTATCAATAAATGTGGTTGGAATTTAACTTAGTGTCCAAATTTTTTTTTTTAAGCAATTTTCCAGAATTGAGGCAATTAATACCTATTTCATGTGGTCATGGTTTATAAATTTAATCTGATATCTACATCCAGTAGCATGTAGATTTCCCCAATAGAGGGATAAATTACCTATAAGCATATAGACAGCCCAGATGCAATCCATTTGTAATAATTTGTTCATTCATTTGAACACATGAATCCAGTTACAATCCAACCTTAGCAAGTACAGATTTCTCGTCTGCTCTGATTGAGCAGCTCTCATCAACAGTATGTCTTAACTCCAGTGCAACTTCAGAAGCTCATTTTAATTGGTGGATGTTAATATTCAACCTAGGCCCGTCTGACAACTCCACCCTAATCCCCAGAGAGCTACACGCGGCCCAGATTAGCCTGTCAGGCGTCAGCGCTGTATCCCGCTCCCGCTTTTTAGCAGAGTTGGAGGAGGGAGGACAGTAGGGTCAGGGTGTTGGGAGGAGGGGCTGACAATTAGCCCTTCTGGGCGACTTGTCTGACAGAGGAACAGGTCGCAGCCTCACCTCCACATTCACAGCCGTGAGAAAGACTGACACACACACAAACACACAAACCCCGTCTGTTTTTCTGTAACTCTGGCAGAATGAGGATGCGGTGAAAGGCTATTTGTTCTGCTACGCGGCTTTCAGATGTACACCACTCCCACGATCTGTCCATTCAGCAGGCCCTCACCCAGGAGTGGGCACGCTGCTCGTAGACCCCCTCCACCGTTGTTCTGGAAGTCCCCATTGATGTTTGGACGGCAGCGTGAAACAGTGAAATACCACAGGGATTCGTCTTAGACGTTGTCTTGCTGCATTTGTCGCGCTAACCCAATTGTCAGTGGTCTGTATGTTCTCCTATAGATCTGTATACATACCGAGGGTATAATTGGGACTGGCTGGGTAAATGCCCAAACTAGTTAAGCCTGAAAGTCCGCTGGATACCAGATACTCGTGTCTTTGAGTTTCATTTAACCCACAAAATCCCTAAACAGATCCTGGGTCAACTCTCATAGCAATCAATGTCACAGCTAGCCAGTAAGCTTTCAAACATCATTCTATCCCCCGTCATGTGGGATAGCCTGCCTTCCTGCCAGCTACTCCTGTAGCAAGTCCATAACTTGATGGGGAAGGGGACAAGTTTAGACAGGGCTGGGGGATTCCTTCAGCCAGTCTGGAGCCCCTGTCTGTCTGCTGCCCCTAGGAACCATCACACTGATGGGATGTAGATGTGACTTGCCCCTGGCCTCGGAGACGACTCCGGAAGTACAGGGCTCCCAGCAGGGAGGTGGTTTGTTTGTGTGTTTATTAAACACAGACGTTATCCCCTCCTAAATCTACTGCCAATCAAAATATACATAAAAATAAATAAAAGGGTTTGAACAAGATTACTTTATGTTCCGCTGAGGAAGGAACATGTATAATAACTTCAACACTGTGAAATAAATTTGTTATTCTTTTCATCCTATCAGCTATAGCAGGCTCCACAAGGACAGTGTAATTTGTACATGGTTGATGCAACTTCAAATAGTGGGTAGATAAGTCTCTCATTTTGAACGGACTCTGAACACCTGGGTATTCTCTTCATCGCAACACAAACTGCAGGGTATTACTGGGCTGGTGGACAGTTGGTACTAATTGTCCAGGTTCTGCCACACTTTGCGCACACACACACTCAATACACCATGACACCTTATTTCCAGAACACAATGCATACACTCACACTCACATTCCAGCTCACACACAAAAAGTAAATAAACTGTTTTGTGCTTTTATTTTACATAATAGCATAGAATTCAACTGACTGATAAAAAAACTGAGTTTGGAATTTTGAAAACAGTTGGAAATTATTTGCAGTTTTTTTGCAAATTACTATTCTGTAGTGAAATGAAGAAATTTAACAAAACTGTGCAACTATATAACAAATGGTGTATTATTTTTCAAACAATTTCTTTTACATTAAACAGAGAGCACTTGCATTGATACACCTTAACTGTAAAAAAGAATCTTACAAACCTCAAAGTCAATATACATACAGATTAACAAATATAACAAATATAAATATGATATTTACAGAATGAACAATGATTTAATAATGTGGATTTGAACGTATACTCCTTCATTCTACTTACAAAGCAGCAAGAAAAACACCTAAATAAGTCAAGATGAGTGAAGCTGGCTGTAGCTTTTCTTGCCTTACATATAGTTCACCTAAAAAAACATCATACATAAACATACATGTTGATAAATCAACCATGTGTCCGAGTCTTTTTTTTGACCCCATGAAGACTTTATCTTGTCAAAGTGTCAGCTAATGGGGTGCAGAATAAAGAATAGAATAAAGAATAGAATAATGAATAGTTTTTGTGTTTTGACTATTATCTTTTCCTAACAGTTGGATTGACATTCCTAACTTCCAAGTAAACAGAGGCTTAGTTAAGTGTGAGGGCCTGTCTGTCCCCTCAGCTCTTTGGGCAATGGAGTCCTGTTGACTGACTGACTGCTCCCGACTCCGATAAACACACACCATGACAGCCCGTGTGTCCCTCTGCTGTGGCTCCGACTAGGGCAGGGGGTTGTGTGTGTGTGTGTGGCTGTTTATGGTGTCATTGACCCATCTGTTGGGTGTCACTAAGTCCTTTCAGTACAGAAGTGCTTTCATAAAAATACACCCCCCCCCAACACACCTGTTATTATATCATGCAAAAAGTAACTAAACTCACTCTAAAACTCAAAATATAACTGGACTCTCAACCAAAAAAAACAGCAATGTGGATTTGGCCTAGGTGTTCTACAGTGCGCCTAATGTCCTTGAGTCATCCTTCCCGTTCGAAGTTGTAGCTGTCCGCTCTGATAAAGTTTTACTGTTCAAGCCTTCAGGCTTCGCTTTGGTAGGCAGTTAGTTCTCTGTTGTTTGTATGACATCAGTCTGTGTGTCCTAGACAATTTTCAGCTCTGGAATAATAAAGTCAACCCCATCCAGTCCTGTCCTCTCAAAGCATCCCCGTCACACATTATTGTCCACCGCGGACCCCGCCAAGTACTCCGTCTCAGACACGCGCGACGCATCGATGAGCTTGGCCAGGCCCGTCTTGGTGGAGTACTTGAAGATGAAAGCTTTCATGAGGTCGTAGCGGTAGTTCCTGTTGATGAAGTTATAGACGATGGGGTTGACACAGCAGTGTAGGAGGCTAAAGCACTGGGTAAGGTGGAGGGCCACGAATAGGAAGCTGTCCAGCCTGCAGCTGAAGGGCAGGAGGTTGAGGAGGGACAGCGTGTCCACCAGTAGGACTCCGTGGTAGGGCAGCCAGCACACCAGAAACACCACGATGTAGGTCAGGATAATCGTCCGGCTGGTGGTGACAACAACAGTTGATTATTGGCTGACCATTGCAAGGATTTTGTTTCTAGCGTATGTGTATGTGCGCGCGGCGCACGTGCACGTCGGGAAGATGCTCACCTGGTACTCCGCTCCTGGTTTGAGTTGGTCCCGGAGCCGGCCGGGTTAGCGTTGGTGACGGCTCGGGCCAGAAGGAGATAAAACCCGGTGATGACAGGGAACGGGATGGCAAAGCCCAGGATGATGAAGCTGAGCTGGATGCCCACCATCCACTCGCGGGGGTTGTCGACGGGGTAGACGGGCCGGCACAGGGTGGCGTCCAAGTGGGTGGACTTGACGGCCTGGAGGAAGTACGTGTCCGGCACGGAGGCGGCCACTGACAGCAGCCAGATCAGGATACAGATTACCCTCCGCACCACCTTCTTCCTGCGCCCGTTCCCTCCCTCCCCGAACAGCGCCACGGACAGGTAACGGTCCACGCTCATACAGGTGAGGAAGAAGATGCTCCCGAAGAGGTTCACGCTGAACACCAGATGGGTGATCTTACAGACGGCCTCGCCGAAGGGCCAGTGGCCGCGTTGGAGCAGCGAGCTGACCCAGACGGGGAGGGTGGCCACCACACAGAGGTCGGCAACGGCCAGGTTGAGGATGTACAGGTGGGTCTCGTAGCGCTTCCCCTCAGAGCGGAGGTTGACCCACACCACCAGGGAGTTGGCAGCCAGGCCCACCAGGAAGATGAAGATGTAGAGGACGGAGAGAGTGTAGAGCACCGCCCCGTGGCTGTAGCCGGGCGGGCACAGTAGAGCCTCCACGTGGTGAGCGGATAGGTTGTCTCCGTACTGTTCCGCCGTGAAGTTAAGCTCCTCCCAAATCTCCATTAGCTCCGTTAAATCGTTCACGCTCAGACTCATGGCGGCAGCTCTGCGGGAAAGGAATCTGCGATCTGCAAACCAGGAAGCTCGCAGGTTAGAGTTCACACAAAACAAATGGGAGTAATTGATGTGATTCTATGTGCTGAAATATGTCAATTTGCAAAACGTTTGCCGGGTTGGAGTTCACACAAAACAAATGAAGCGACTGACTGGTTGCATGCGCCCACTGAGCTCATGTATCAAACATTTCTTTGTTTATTTAGTGAGACCACGGGCGCTATCTAAAACATCTCAGAGGCGTCGTGGTCAGATGTCAAGGGGTTAGATCTACATTCTGAGTCCAGGAATTTCTTCAGTGTTTTCCCTAGCTCAATACACAGAGAAATTCACCAGGACGCCTTGGTTCCTCCTGTCCCATGGATAACAAGGGTGGGGCCATTGCTTTATTCAGGTCCAAGAATGACAGATTATCACATCTAAAACTAATCTGCTGGAGCTGACCAAACCAGATCTCTACTACTATTTCCTTGGAGCTGAGGGTCTGGAAAGTTTCAGCCATGTCTTTTTCTAGTTGAACTGAATTAAATGTAAGCCAAGTAAATAAAATACTACTACTGCTAATTAACAAAACTTACAACAACTAAATAACATTTTGAATGTGTACTCCAATTACCCATATGAAATATCAGCTCAATTTAGAAACAATTTGTTTCTAAGACCATAAGAGTGATCTGATTCTACCCTTTTAAAACAGAGAAAGCAGTCCATCCCTCTCCCCATACGAACTGATGCCCAGCTGAAGTATATTTTGATTGGGATTGATAGTGGTATGTCTGAGACAAAGTCAGGTCACTTATAGACATGTTGAGATCCCCTTTTTTTAAAACTGTTTTTGTGGAGTTTGGCAATTTCAGTAGGGTGATCCTGAGACACGGAGTGCATCGTTAAGAATGTGCAAAATTTAGACATTTGTACTAGCCAGCAAAAGCATGCCCTTTACACTCAATTTAATTTGTTTACAGGCATTTTTATAACCGTGAAATGGACCTCCCAACCTCACAAAGGACCTTCCAATTCTGTCCACTCAGCCTTTTACACAAATACTGTATCAGGACTCGATAAGGTCCCTGAAACCAGTATATAAATTAGATCTGGTCGAGATAAAAAAGGGTACATGCATGTATGTGTCTATGGCAGATGAAAAGATTCAGTTCTTCAACAGAAATTATGACCTCGGCAGCAATCATTGTGCCACCCTTTCCTTTCATCTGACACTTTCAGGGTGAGAGGTCAGAGAGGGGTGCGTCGGGAGAGAGATGTGAAGAGAGTCAGGGAGACATCTCTAATATGACACCAGAGCATGCAGGCTGAGGTGATTCTGACAGGCAACCCATCACACAGATAGAACCTTGGGGTTTACTGCATGTCTTTATGGAACACAAACTTAAGACCTTACTAGAAGTTCTATGTAATATCCTTAAAACGAGTAGGACTGCAGAAGTAAAAATTTAAACAGATTGAGGAGAAATAGCTGTTGAACAACTTAAGTTTGTTTATTTGCTGATAACATTAGTCAAGTGTTTAATTGGCTAACAAAGTTATTAAATAGCTTTAATAGCAATTTTAGTAACATGAGTAGACAGACAGCTGTCTTCTAAAGTCATTGTCAGAAAAAAAAACAAGACCAGACTGACCCATTTGGGAGAGGGAGGTTACATGAAAAAGCTCTCAACAAAAGCTCTCCCTTACCATCCATTTTGGGGATAGACATTAAATGCTGCTCACTGCATCCCCAGGTGCCATAAAACATACCTATTAGGGGCCCAAGTCCTTGTAAATCTGTTGTGTTTACACTGGACAGACTAGCCCCTTCACCTGATTCCCCCCACCCTACGGCCGGCTACCATCGTCTGGGGCACAAAGAGCTCCCTGTGCGGACACAGCAGCTCTCACCACCGCACACTGTCACAGACCTCTTCTCGCTCCCGGCTTCTCACTGTCTTTTACTCCCTGTCTTTTCTGATTCTTTCTCCTCTGCTTTTCCTCTCCCTCAGTTCATGTCAAAAATAAATCCTCTGCCTACTACTACCTCCCCCGGTCCCTGGCAAAAACGCTGCAACTTTGTTATCCTCTTCCGAGGAACTAGCCTACATCTCTGACTCTTTCTCGCAGTGGATATACTACAATAATCTTACCTAAAGATAACAGATATCGAAATACAGTGAATACATCAGTAAATGTAGTATATAGCCTGCCGTACATAGGCGAATTACAAAAAAAATCGTTCATGAACATTAGTGAGGGGTTTCACGACCAGAGTGATAATGCATAATTAAATACTTCTTAAAGATACCGTGGGATAAATCCACTATAGGCTATTATGGTTAACAGAAATACAGACTATGATTCTTTTAATTCATTTCTTAATGCGCGTCTTGTTGACACATCCACATAAGAATACACGCTCAACCGCTGTCAGCCACAGTAGTTAGTATAACCAATTCTGATACAACACGTTTTTATTGTGTCCAATTCATTTATGTGCGTTTCCCAATCCATTGCCTTAACAATTGCTTACGTATAGTTGATCGGACTGAATGTAGGCTAGAGAAGAGGTCGGGAGCAGAACCGGGTAGAACCCTTGTTTAATCTACACCCCCAACTATGGAACCCCGCGGCGCTTTTACACATTTATTACAACTTAACCGCACAACAAATCTCAGCGCCATGGCATGATCTGGTCATTTCGGAGCATTTGTTTGCTAAACTCAAACATTTGTTTGCTAAACTCAAACAAATAAACATTAAGACCATAATAACCCAAAAGTAAGTAAACGACACCAACGTATTTGTTTTGGCAGAAAAACACGCATTAGTTGCCTATATGGATAAGATGCTTTTATTTAAAAGTTACTTACAAAAATTCCTTTCTGTGTCCTTTGGAACTGCTCAGTTCGAGAACTTTATCAAAATGTCCCCGTTGTGTTTAAGGTTGCCTAGACCGTTCTCAATCTTAAAGTTAAGTTAAGCGTACAGAAGTCTTTGGTCAATAGGCGGAGGAACTCTAACCCTTTCCAGGTCGGTCAAAGGCTCGAGACTACCCCGCTTTGTCGGGTTGCACTTGTTAAATAGTCTACTGCAGAAAGCAACGCCTACTGGTCGCTTGCTTGAAAAAACGATTCACTGAGGTTTCAGCAAAACAACAATGGAATCTACGGACGTGCGAAACATCGGATTTCCACTCCCTACAACATAATAGAAATAGAAACATTAGTTGAAGTACTTGGATTCGAGTACTAAGTCTGACGTCTAATGTTTTAGTCCATGGGCGATGCATTGTGTAGTCTACGGACATTCCATCACCTTCGAATTGCCTACTGAATTGGACATGTCTGATTATATTTTTTGATGATATTTCTTCTAAATATTAACATTATTTTTACAGAAAAAAACTCTATCCCTAAAGTTGGCTAATATTAGGAGGGAAGGATGGACTTACATGTGATAGGGGTTGCAGATAGCGTAGTGCAGGGGAGGGCAAACATTTTGACTCCGGAGCCACGTCAGGTTTTTGAAATTAAATGGAGGGCCACATTTGTTGTGTAATTTGTTCATCATAAATAATTTGCGGGCCAGAAAAGGACAATAATTAAAACTTTTAAACAGTAGATCCATTATAATACTCAAATAATTTAAATTTCAGATGTTATGGTGAGTTATTTTTTTTTTAGTTTCCCTGAATATTTTAGTGCCTACCGCCGGGGGGAAATGCCACGCAGGCCGGATTCGGCCCGTCGGTTGCCCAACCTGCGTAGTCGATAGGTTCTAGGTAAAGTAACGCAAAGTTCCTTATTTGTTCTGTAAGTCACCAGGGGTAAGAGCATCGGTTAAATGAATAGAATGCATTTGACAGAGACTTCGATACAGTAGATTTTGGTTGGAAATAGATACAGCCCGGTCCATCCCCTCACTGAGTCTGGCAGAACCAAACGACCCCATCCTTGATGTCTTGCAAACAGCACCTGATTCAGGTACTTTACAGTGTGATTCCCATCAAGCCTAGAACCATCATAAGCCAATCTAGTGATGGTAATTATGTAAAACACCCATCTACTTAATAAGTGCACAATAAATCGTCTAAAACCAATTTTTACATTATATATTGCAATAGATGCCTACAAAAAAGCAATTTGGATCATCAATAAAATGTGCATGCATGACAAAGCATACCGATTTTTATAAAGATAACTAAAATTCCCCATTCCACCTCAAATATTACCTGGTAGTTTTGATGTAGGCTTAATATAATCAATTATCTGAAATAGGCTTGTCGAAGTTTAACTTCAACAGGCTCCAGCATCAAGTATCTTTCTCCATTCAGTGAAGCGAGTCAGGGTGGCTCATACATCAGTCATAATAAGCCTTTTTATTTAGAGACCAACGGGTTAAAGGATGTCCATTAATGATCTTAAAATTGAACATTTACAGTAGCCTATGCTTTTACACATTGCAAAGCCATTAATCTCACTCCACCCATCAAATGCATACAGATGGATGTTTGTTTTTTTGCTTCCAAACAAAATGACGGCCGTAGATTACAGATACAAACAGTTTAATGGCTTATAGCCACTAAAACAGATAAAAACGTTTGTTAATTCAAACCAGACTACAGTATAGTTGGACATGATACTTTATTCAAGAAGAGAACGTGTCCATATACCCTACAAGGGCGACTAAATATTGGCTACAGCTATGGAAAATGTAGACCAAAAAAGAGAGAAGAATACGTACTTTCACGTGTGTAACAGGTAATAATGTAAAAGCAGCAATATCTCTGCTGAAATACATCTAAATGACAGGAGCCGTCCTTGGGTCGTATCAACCGACACGTTTCATTGCGCAGGCGTGACGTTTCGTTGCTAGATGCTCTGTTGCACACAGCGAGAAAGCAAACATGCTCCAGTCGATGGAAAAGCGCATAACTTTATTGCCAAGTCTTCAAATTGACAAATAGGTACAGTAGCCTACAGTGTGATTGTAATCATAGTATAATCCGAAAGTCTTTGTCTAAAAATATATTTTGATTCAGTGCTACTAACATTTTATTAATTACGATGTTTAAGGACAAGAGATTTTTATCTTGTCTCCTCAGCACCTGACCCATGCATGCTTTCAATTTAGAACCGAGTTGAAGATTTCAAAGATGGAACCGATGGAAAACAAATGTTTTTCCTCTATAATTATCTAAGTATTGCTATCAGCACTAAATAAAAATAATAATAAATTTGGAAATGTAATGTTTTTTTTTGTTTGCAGATCTTTGGAATCAAGTTTTTCTACTTCAGTATTCGCAATTTAATAAGATGCGTAATACATGTGGTTTAAACTAGTTACACTACATAAAAAGTCTACGGGAAACTGCTGGACTGAATAGCTACACTCAAGAATGTCTGAAAGGTATTTTATTTTATTATATATACAATCAATATTTAATTTTTAAACTTCTGTAATACAATGTTGTGTATTTACAAATTGGTCTTTAAAAGTCTATTTTAAAAAGTCTATGCCACCGTTACAGACAAACTGAATGCACTGTAAATCCTATAAGAATGAACCACTTAAGTGTACTTCCTGTAAGATGTTGCTAATCTGTTGGTGGAGAGAAGCAGCTTGCTAGAGGAAAACGAAGTCTACATTGTGTTCCTGTTCCCATAACAACAGACTGGCCATACTAAGTTGTATCAAACTGGCTAAGCATTTAAAAAAGGGAGTCACTAGATGTCACTAGGCCTGCAGGAGTGTTGTGACATAGCTTTAACACCTGACCTGTCATAGAATTGTCTCTCGTCACTGAGGACAACATGTCAAAAAAGGTCTAATCCTTTATTTCCTAGTTCCTTGACAGGTATGAGCCTTTGAGATTTGTTGACCCTGTAATTCTTTGGGTTTCAACGGTGCTCCTTTGAATTCTTTTGACTTAATTGCTTTGTTGCCTGGGCACTACTTGGGTATCTGGTTGAATTCCCCACACCCACTCATTTTATTGTAAATGTCCTCCTCAGAAATGACCTACTCCTCTCTACTCCTCCCCCATTCCCACCCACCCTCCCCTGTCTGTTTTGATTCAACTAGCCCCCTAAAAAGAATTACTCCAGGGCCATGGAAATGCTGCCTTAGGGTATTACATAGACCTCATAGGAATATGAAAGGAGCATGGTTTCACCATTGAAGGAGTCAGCTCATATGCTTTACTGAGGCAAGTTGAAAAATAAAATAATGGCACTTATAGTCCTTTAGTGGTTGTTTGTTGAGTGACTTCTGGGAAATTCACCATGCATTTTTGTTTTCCTTGTTTGCGTTTATGGTTTTACATGACAGCAACTCTTAGTATTTGTTTCTGAAAGGTAGGGTGGTTATTGTTACTTAGAAGTCCAACTCACAGGTGTTTTAGCTAGTTACTGTTAAGGTTGTTAGAAGGTTTTGACTGACAGACCACCTGCCAGTACTGCATTACAAAGAGAGGGTCGTTGTCGTTATAGTGCAAGCTGCAAGAGAAGGTTGTTAGAATCCTTTAATGGTACTTATCTTTCTACCATTTAAGTGATTCTGAACAACATTGAAATTAGTTTGCTGGCATTCTTACCTAGAACAATTTACAGTAGTAAATGCATTCATTTTTATACTTTTTTTTCCCTTGACCTCAGATTTTTACTTTGAGAAAAGTAAGAGTGGAAAATGCTAGAGCAGAGATATTCAACTCTAGTCTTGGAGGGCTGTAACACTTCTTTGTTGGTTTTTTAATTGCACTCACCAAGTGTTCCAGGTCTAAGTCCTTGATTAGGAGAGGACCAGAAATGTTTGAGTCATCTGGGACAAGGTTGAATAGTCCTGTGCTAGAGAAATAAAACAAAGAAATAAAGCAAAGATAATTAGGGTATCAGGGATCATTTATCTAAACAAAATACCTCAAATTCTGACAAGAGCGCTTGATTTATACAGCTCTATTTATGTTTTCCATCACTTTTGTACTGACTTGCGACATAAACCTGTTCTTCAGCTCCTACACCAGGATGTGGGCCCAGGCCCAGGGGGCCTTGGAAGACCTCTTGGTGGATGAGTTCCCTCCCACAGCCCAGCAGCCAATGAAGGACCGCCTAAAAGTCTTCCAGGACCTTGCCACCTTCTACCTGAAGTACCTGCAGATCTTTCGTAGCCTGGAGGCCATCTATGACCAGATAGTTCACCCTCAGAAGAGGCGTGTGGTCAGGCATGTGTTGGACGGCGTGATGGGTAGACTCCTGGAGCTCAAGAACGAGATGGTGGAGCTGGAATTCTCCGAGTTCCACTACTTTGATGATGTGCTGCAGGACCTCAAGCTAACACCAGTGAGTCAGTGATGGAATTGTCCTGAGTGATAGAATGTGAAGAGGGAGTGAGGAGAAATTAATTGTAGTTATGAAATGTAAAATAAATCTTATTCTGTATCAGGAGATGTCATTATTTAACTTTCTTCTCTAACTCAGAAATCCTAATAATTTAGTAATGACAGAGAAATTTACCAAATGTGATATTTGGCAGGAGGACCTAGAGGTGCCCATCCCTCAGTATTTTGTGAGGGAGAAGATTCGAGTGCTGCAGGACAGAGAGAAGATGCTCGCTCACATCATGGCTAAAGGAGGCCATATTGAGCATTTTGAGCAGGTTGGAGAACCAGTAGAAGTAGCACCATTCAGACTTGCATTAGTTAACAGTAATCACTGCACTTTTTTGATTACTGTACTGTTACCATTCATGAAATAAAATGAATTCAACAGTTGTTCAGCCTATAAAATGCATTCCACAACATTGGGCTACTGGTGGTAAAAAGTGCCGGTGGTAAACCGGTTCTGATTTGTGCCCAATATCATCAAAACCTCTCCGTTTCAAACTTTGAATTTCATGCCTAAAGTATGATGGTGAATTTACTTATAGATTTTTCACATATAAACAATATATTACACACCCAGTCCAAAATGGGAGTTTTTTTTTTTGGTATTCATTCCAGAGTGCATACTTAATAAGTGGACTGTATACATTATTATAGACTTGCATATTAGAGGCTTACTTCCAAACCTAAATGCCACATTAACATTGCTTGCATTTGCTTTATTCTCCCCTTTGTGTATAACGGTGTCTTTGTCAGGTGGTGTCCGTTCAAACAATGAGCTTGGAAGAAGCTGTTCGGGTCCTTCAGGTTTGTGAACGGGCGCGACAAGGACGGCTCAGGCATCACTTCATGAAGGAGATACGCCAGGCTGAGAAAGAGGAGATCACGGCCAAGAGCCCAACATCCACCAGCACCCTGGACCCTGACCAGGCCGCCACACGCATTCAGAAGGTACAATCTATAGAGATCTTCATGATAACAATGCCTTTGTTGTTTCATCATTTCAATGTACGATAATGTTAAAAAAAATCTAAAAAATCAGCAGTCTAATAAGAAACAGAACGTCTTGCAATGTTATCCATAAGAGGACACATCTCCATCTTTGACTGTCTTGCACCTGCTGTAAAGTTGTATGCAGAGGCAAGGCTATAACGGCAAATTTGCAGGTTACAAAATTGGGTGATCCAAAAAGAAACAGTTTGTCACAATCGAGACATACATTTTCAACAAGGCCTGTTACTAGAACTGAGCAGTATGATACAAATGGGAGATGGGATTGGCTGTGGGCTAACAGAGTAAGTCTCCAGTCGTGTAACATCCATATGACAACCTGTGCCAGACAAGGACAACAGTTCTAACCTGGACATGAACCTTACCAGGTGAGGTGAATAGAACCATTTGTCACTACCTCCATTATTCCATGAGAGACTATAACCCTACTTGATCCATCCAATCTATAAAATAGCTGCACACCTGATTCCTTTGTGAAAGCAATGTGCCCAGGGGCTTTGTTAGGCCTGATGAGGTTAACACTCGGGGTGATGATGGAGCAGGATGAGGAGGAGAGATAGTGTGTCTGGATAAGTGTTCATTTTCATGACTTGCTAACCTTGTAATTTGATAACCCTAGTGTTTTGACATCGCTGTATAAGAAAATACATTTGCTGCTATAGTTACTAACAGCCCATGGAAAAAATTGGAAACTGATTAACATTGTGGATAATATATTATTATTTTGTACAATCAGGACAGAATACTACCTTTGCATTCAACTGAGTAATGTCTATAGATTGAAATAACCCTTTTAATTGAACAATACATAAACAAGTGCCTAAACAGTGTTAAATGCAATTGATTTACAGTTATCCATCTTTGAGAAATTTATGCAAAGGCCTTTTGGCTCTGACAAGAGATTGGAATGAACTGCAACCCTGTGTGTCTTGTGTTTTATTCTAGGTTCTTATTCTGTATTATGTTCTAGGTCTGGTTGGGCTACCGCCAAAGGAAGAGGACCAAGTGGGAGCGCTTAGAGGAGTTAATCTTTCTGGGAATGGTGAGTGGCTGCCCTGGTTAACTCCTTACGGTTCCATTGACTGTGTTGGGTAACAGTGGACCAGCTTCCCTGACCATTGTCCGGAAACGCCTGAAACTCAACCTTTTTTATTTAAAAATAAGTTCCCTCCAACACTGACTTCGGTAATATCTACTTTATTTAGTAGACTGTACTTCTATTACTGGGTTTTCTGGTTGTCGCATCTAGCTTTCTTAAGAAAAAGGGCACTTGGTTTGGTTAACGATCATCACATTCACATTGGCCGTTCTACAGCAAATACTATGTAGAAGTTATGTTTTGTACGCCCATGTGAGGTGCGAGGGTAGAGAGTGCGTAAAAAGGAGGCAAAAACAAAAAATGACAAAATGAAGAATGACTGCTTGTCTTTCTCTTTTAATGGCAACAAGGAGACACACCACACGGGCTCAAACTGAATGACACAATAACCCGTGGTGTGCAGGTCAAAACCAGGAACTAATATAGACATAATAACTAACTCAAAACAGGTGTGTGTGTGTGTGTATGTGTGTGTGTGTGTGATGGGTGCGCTGCTGCCATCTGCTCCTGCCGGTGGTTAGTCCACTGGCGAGATGGAGCGCCGGAGTGGGAGAGAGCACTCAGCTCCACGCGGGTCAGCCGTCACAGTCCATGTGTAAAATCCAAAGTCCCCGACCCTCGTTGACTCCCTCATTGACCTTTCCTAGCTGTTTCTTCTCCTGTTTCCTGATTGGCTCATAGCTCGTGATTAGCATCTGACAATCGACCAAGGCCACTGGCTAAATGCTAAGCGCTAGCTGAGGGTGGTAAAAAATCCACAGCATGAGCCCAGCATGGAGGTGAGTTATGTCAGAGATGAGACGAACACCAAGTGACCGCAAGGCGTGCAATCACTCTCGTGTGCCCCCACCTTTAGTTGCCCTGGATGAGATATCCATCGAATGACTGAAATGCAACTCTGCTGTCTCGAAATGTCGTCATCTCGTCCCGACGTGGTGGTGTTTGATCCTCCCCGGTGCCCAGGTCCCTCCCGAGCAGCCGATGCCCAGCGCCGCCCAGCTGAAGGCCCAGCAGGTGGAGGCGACTCGCAGGCTGGTCCAGGAGGAGAATGAGGCGGAGTACCAGGGGGTCCTGGTCAGCGTTAAGGAGTCTGTACGCGTTGTGGACGGTCCTGACATACGAGAAACCCTGCAGGAGCAGATCAGACAGTGGTTTATCGAGTGCAGGTGAGACCAGGCCGGGCGACATGGGAGCCAGTAATTCAAATGCTCTTCGTAAAAACCCTTTTCACATCGGCAATTGTCACAAAGCACTTTTGCAGACACCCAACTTAACTCCCAAGAAGAAGCAATGCAAATATTGAACAGGGGTTAGGAAAAACACTCTGTCTTCTCTCACCAAATCTCCCCTTATCTACTCTCTTCCCCAAACGAATTCTCCCCATGTCTCTGAGACGGTACCCATGCGTAGATTAATTTCTTCACTTCTTCCTACCACGCCCAAAGCCATTAAGCCAGAAAAAACATGTATTTATCTCTGGTTCTGTAATGGAGAGTGGGAGGGATTTTGTAAGACTGGGAAGGGAGTAGTACAAGAGCGAAGAGAAAGTTTTGCGTGAGCGCTAATGGTTCTTAGGCGCAGGACATGGCTGGAGGAAATAAGGCCATTCAGAGGCTGTGCGTGCGTCTTCCCCTGCTTGAGAGCTGCCACAGAGGTGGCCTATTAGCACATTCCAGGGTGATTTACGGTTGGCCACCGGTGGGTGCTGCCCGCCTGCCTATTAGATGAACAGACAACGATCGTAAGTCATACAGGCTAGGGTGGGGGGGGGGCCCAGGGAGCCCCTGGGAGGGAACAGCTCCCATGGGAAGGACACAATGGCCCACAATGCCCCTAGCCTCTACATTCAGCCACGTTGTGCTTCCTAAATAGCACTTTATTTCCGTGGAGTGCTATACAGTGCGAGTCTGCAATAATCAAAGTAGTGCACTACATAGGGAATGAAGTGCCGTTTGGGATGACTGCCAGCCTCTCACGTTCCGGCCTGGCCTCCGCGGCCCTGGCCTCCACAGTGACCTCGGCTGAGCCGTTGACAATAATATAAGCACCGTGACGGACGACAAAGGCCGAGGGGGTCCTACCCTCCGGGATCATCTTAACTCCAGACCCTTGGCACTACGGCTTCCTCGACCTCCATGATGGGAATCCAAGCGTTCCGGGCCCAGAGGACAAGGCCAGATAAGAAGAAAGTTGGAAGCTAAGCGTTGGTTTTACAGGGTCGCTCCAGGGTTCGGGATAATGAGAGCAGGAAGTGAGGGAGGGATGCATAGTTTGAGAGCAGATCTTTGTCAGGTGATTATTTTGTCTCTCCAAATTGAGATAGCTGCTTCATGACATGAAAAATCCCTAATTAGTGGACGTTTTTCAAAGCGTGTGGGAAACAAATTAGGGAGGACTGCCATCTTTCTTCTTTGTGTTAAGGCCATACTTTTTGACCTTGTTAGCAAGTCCACCATCTAACTCTCAGTTTAATATACAGTGGATACAAAAAGTCTACTCACCCCTGTTAAAATGCCAGGTTCTTGTGATGTAAAAGAATGAGACAAAGATAAATCATGTCAGAACTTTTTCCACCTTTAATGTGACCTATAACGTGAACAATTCAATTGAAAAACAAACTGAAATCTTTGAGGGGGAAAAATAAAAAACTCACAATAACCTGGTTGCATAAGTGTGCACACCCTTAAACTAGTACTTTGTTGAAGCACCTTTTTGGACTCAGTCCTTTTGGGTAGGAGTCTATTAGCATGGCACATCTCGACGTGGCAATATTTGCCCACTCTTCTTTGCAAAAGCGCTCCAAATCTGTCAGATTGCGAGGACATATCCTGTGCACAGCTGTCTTCAGATCACCCCACAGATGTTCACTTGGACTCAGGTCTGGGCTCTGGCTGGGCCACTCCAAAACGTCAATCTTCTTCTGGTGAAGCCATGCTTTTGTGGATTTGGATGTGTGCTTTGGGTCGTTGTCGTGCTGAAAGGTGAACTTCCTTTTCATCTTCAGCTTTCTAACGAACGCCTGAAGGTTTTGTGCCAAAATTGCCTGGTATTTGGAACTGCTCATAATTACCTCCACCCTGATTAAGGCCCCGGTTCCAGCTGAAGAAAAACAGCCCCAAAGCATGATGCTGCCACCACCATGCTTCACTGTGGGTATGGTGTTCTTTGGGTGATGTGCAGTGTTGTTTTTGCGCCAAATATACCTTTTTACCATTTTCCCACGGGGGACTTGATGTTTGTTTTTGCAAACTTCAGCCGGGCTTGGATGTTTTTCTTTGTAAGAAAAGGCTTCCGTCTTGCAACCCTACCCCATAGCCCATCATATGAAGAAAACGGGAGATTGTTGTCACATGTAGCACACAGCCAGTACTTGCCAGAAATTCCTGCAGTTACTTTAAGGTTGCTGTAGGCCTCTTGGAAGCCTCCCTGACCAGTTTTCTTCTCGTCTTTTCATCAATTTTGGAGGGACGTCCAGTTCTTGGTAATGTCTCTGTTGTGCCATATTTTCTCCACTTGATGATGACTAACTTCACTGTGTGCCATTGTATATCTAATGCTTTGGAAATTCTTTTGTACCCTTCTCCTGACTGATATCTTTCAACAATGAGATCCCTCTGATGCTTTGGAAGCACTCTGCGGACCATGGCTTTTGCTCTGAGATGCAACTAAGAAAATGTCAGGAAAATCCTACTAGAACAGCTGAACTTTATTTGTGATTAATCAAAGTCATTTTAAATGATGGCAGGTGTGTAATGACTTCTATTTAACATGAGTTTGAATGTGATTGGTTAATTCTGAACACAGCCACATCCCCAGTTATAAGAGGGTGTGCAAACTTATGCAGCCAGGTTATTGTAATGTTTTTATTTTTCATTTTTCCCCCTCGAAGATTTCAGATTGTTTTTTAATTGAATTGTTCACATTATAGGTCACATTAAAAGTGGAAAAAGTTCTGACATGATTTATCTTTGTCTCATTCTTTTACATCACAAAAACCTGGCATTTTAACAGGGGTGTGTAGACTTTGTATATCCACTGTAGTACAATTATTTTCAAATAACGGGGATATCTCTTTACTGGAAATTATGAGATAAGATCAGAAAAATATCCATGACTGTGCTGTTTTCATCACAGAGACACCACTGGTAAGTTTCCTGACCTCCCCAGCACAGAGGACGGAGGATCGGCAGCCATATTTGCACAGAAGACACCTGAACAGGTAGACCTGCGTATGACACACTTTACTTCTAGAGACCCACAATGCAGTTGACAGACGCACAATGTCTTCTTGTATGATCGGTCATCCACATTTTGTTCCCGATAGGTTGCTGCCGAATTAGCCGCAAAAGAGGAAGAGAAGGAGAAAAGGAACCGATGGAAAGATAAGAAGGGAGGGAAGGAGCAAAAGGAGAAAAAGAAAGACAAGAAGGGGAAGAACAAAAGGAAAAAGGGAGAGGAAGAAGTTGAGGTAGGCACATTCTTTTAAACAGACAAGTGTTGGTGGCCAATCCTGGCTTTTTAGCTTTACCCAGCCTTTTCCCTTCTCCTCCCCTGATACATACTGTATCTGCCCTGAGTTTGACCTTAACGCAAAATTCATTGAAAAAAATTCAAAGAGTGAGACTTTCTTTTTGAGGAGTGTTGGAAAAACAGGAACGATGGGGTGGGGGGGGGGGCGTCAAAGGGCACTGGGTCGTTTTAAAACCCATGCCGACTTGTACAGATTAGACCACCCTGGGCTATATCAACGCCATTTTTTTTCAAACAAAGTCAGTCAGCCAAAACATCTGCAGGACTGCGGCGTCTTAAAGACAAACCAGTCCAACGAAAGCGTGAACAACGGGCAATAATCCTCAGCCATGTGCTTGTCCTCGCAAGTATATTGAAGCAGATGCTGTTCCCAGAAGTCCCTCCCCACCCAGTCCACGTTCAATAGCCCAGTTAAGTCCGTGAAACCCGCCCTCGTTAGTGTCACTAAAATGAAACACTAAATCAGAAGTTAGGCTGTATAACTCTGGCCATGTTCTCCTTCTGGATAATTGAGGGAGAGGTGAAATGATGGAGATGTTTATTATGTCTTCATTTAAGGAACTGTTTTGTATTCCAGTCAAGCGTTCCACTGATGCTCCGCTCAAGCCAAGGATTCAGTCGCAGACTATACCCCCTGGGATGAATGTTCTCCGTGGAAACGCAATACTCCTTCCCACCAAAGCAATAAAACAACCTTATTCATTAGTGTTTTATTGAATTACTTCTTTATGACTTTCTTTTTGAAGTAAAAAGAAAGTCCGGTTAGAGATGTAGGGCTGTTTTGAATAAAAGTTTATTTGGATCCTGTTCAATCCCAGACCTTGACTTGCAGGGTTTGCTTGAATAGGGCCATGAGACAGTCTGGGTTCTGTGGTTGGTGATAATGTAGGATTACAGCCCACAGAGCTGATGAAAGGGCTTCTTTTCTTTGTAGTCAGAAAGTCACTTCAGCCTCTCAGACATAATGACTGTAAATGTGGTTGTGAGTGAAGCGTGTGATTAAGCACTCTGTTGTCTGTCAGTCTGAAAACAGGCTGGCAGAGAGAAGTCCTCTGCGGTCAGGGTCTATGTCACTCACACCTTCGCCAGAGATGGACAGGCTAAAAATAGGGCACTTTAATTCTCCTTTCACAGTTAGTCTCTGCCGACTCACTGACGGAGACAGCAATTGGACAGGCACGGTCTGGGTTAGTTATTGAATACGGTTGCCTTGCGTCATTGTGCTCTAGCGACTCCTTGTGGTAGTTGCTTCTGCCGCATAAGAATTCTGGTTTAAAACCTGGTAGTTTAGTGAGCAACATGAACCAGAACGGCATCAAATATCATTTGGAGGACACATGCTGTATCCCACAATTGTCTTTCCAGAGTGCGCTGGGAGTTGCTGCTGTGAAACTGGGCCTCAATCATATATTGGATATCACAAAAAAAAGAAAAACTGTAAAATGTTATTAATATTCTGTTGTGTTTTTACAAGCAAATATATATTTGCTGCCTCTGGTTTGTGTTGGGACATTGTCCTAAACAACCCTGATTAGTTCTAAAAAAAAGGATGAAATGCTGTTTGATAAAATTAAAAAAAAACACAGGGGTGCAAAAGCACTTAACCTCAATCCCTCAAAATGTATTTAGCATTTCCTGCTGTTTGACAACAGAATGGTCAAATTATGATATAGCGTCTACCTGACTCATCTCTATTAAATCCCTGGTATGTTTTACTGGCCCTGAAACAGAACATCTGAAATTCTGATTAAGTCAGGACCTGGCTGATCCATAAGAATGTTTCCTGCCTCACGCCATGAGTATAAACATCCATCATTAGGCAGTATTATGGACCACTTTAGATTCTTCTTATATTTATAAATGGATTTCTCTCCCATTTGGGAGCTGTTAAATGCTAATGGTGAAAAGTGTTATAGAATGAGAGACCACGTAATACATATCATGTCTGAATGAGTGATTGATTCCCTTTGAGAACCTGGCGTCTCAAACTACCTGCAATTGCTCCTTGTTGAATGAAACAGAATCTCTGGGTAGACGAACACCGGTGCAAGCAAGCGTACGTGCATGTGTGTATGTGTGCATGAGGACTCTTGGAGCTCATTTAGTAGGAGCATGCTTGCAACGCCACGGTTGTGGGTTCAGTTCCCTTCGGTCTGCCAGTACAAAAAGTAGGAACGTATTCATTCACGACTGTGAGCTCTGGATAAGTCAGTAAATGTACATCCATGTGTGAAATAATTGGATGTTCATGCTAAAGCAATTATTGTGTATGAGGAAAACATGGTTCTATATATCCTTGCCCCAGCGTATTTCTTCATCTCCTATTGTGTATACTGGGGTACAGAGGGCAGGTAATCCATATAACTGCTTGAGGAGTCTAAATGGCTTTATTCTCACCAGTTTCTGCTTAGCTAGTCTGTACTCTAGGTGTCCTAAAACACACAGTGGAATGAGAATACACATAGTCATTTGAGAAAATAATACCCAATTGAACTACCTATGCAATGCATTGATTTATCACTATCCAATGTGTCAGTGATGTTTTTCTCTCTTGTAGGAGCAGAAGGGCTGGAAAATGCCCCCAAGCAATTTCCTCCCAACCGTCCTGGACGGAAACAAAATGTACAAAGGTGAGTGAGAGAGGTACTGCGAGGACCACAGAAAGGCTGTGCTGAATATTCTATGTGTCACATCGGTGTTAATCTATGAAACACAGAAGTTTCAAGCCCTGTTGAATTTGGTCAGCTGGGAGATGACAGCGATGCAGAAGGATCAAGTTGTATCCCGAGGGCACAGGCCAGGGGTAGACTGCCGCCATGTTATGGTTCATGTGCACTCTCATTGTAACGTCTGGTTTGTTTCATATCATCAGTACTGCTAATGTTGCCAGAGATCAGGGTTTCTCGACGAACTGGTGGACCACTCTACCCCACCGCCACCGCATTCCTACCATGGACCCGTTGTCTTGGTGGTGTTAAACATCGGCATGGGACAATAAATCAGTCTGATCCCCTGGCAGAATTCCTGTCTCCCATGGTGATTTGGGTCCTTAACAAGGAAGTGATGCGTGCTGCCCAGGATCCTGTTTCTCAGTGATCCGTGGAGAGGCGTGTGTCTCTGAACTCCATGGCGGGCTTATTCGCAATGACTCGCTAGAGAGCAGTCGGACATGAAGGGGTCCCCTTTGGACCCCAGGTTGTTGTTTCAAGTTAGGCACCGTGCTTCCTCCAAACGGAGACAGATGAGCGGGAGTCTTTATTTTGTGTTGGAGTGTGGGGGTTAACCTCAGTTTTCAGCCCATCTGGTAAACTCTGTTGATAAGTCAGTTTGACTCTTGATAGGTGACCAAGGGAGATTTCATTGTTGACCGGTTACCGAAGTCTGTTTCGACTAGTTTCCTCTCCTAGTTGGTAAACAAGGCAGAGAAATGAGAAATGCTCCTAGGCTTCTGCCGATAGATGAGCTACAGTCCTGACGTTCATCAGTAACACCTGTCACCACATCAGCTCATCTGTCTTAACTCTGTCAGACCCGTTGGAACTTCAGTAGCATTTCTGCAACCAGCCGTGGGCTTTTCCTTTTCAGTCTTAACCAGAGATGGCTGTGGACGGGTGAGCTCCTGATTGCGTCCCGGTCTGGGTTATATCAATCCCCCCCCCCATCCCAACCTCCTTTTATCAGTCTCTTCATTTTCTTTATCTAACCCAGTCACCTGACATGGAATGGTTCTAGGAGGAACAGTGAAAGAGTTCTAGGCGGAACAGTGTCATTATTCTCAGGGGGCAGCATGTGTGCTTTATAGCTTCTCTGTGATCTTTGGGTCATCGCTGGTCAGTGTACTGAGCGAATAGCCACAAATCACTGAGGAAATATGCAGGATCAGTCACCACTGCACAGCGGGCATGTTTGGAAGATCTGCAGGGTGGCTCCCAGAACAACAGACATTATTTGCGGCACTAATGACGTGATTATTATATTTTGCAGGCTTGTCACCTATGGCTGTGGGGAGTGTTATGGATACTGCAGTAGTTTCATTTAAATGAATTTGAACTAAACAGTTAACATATGTGTTCATTGTTATTGTTATTTGCATCACAGTCTATACATTTTTTGTGGTATAGTTTTCTATTTTTTTACCACATTTTTGTTTACAGAAGTTTTTGGTGAGTGAGCAATTCACTGTTAGTCTACACTTGCTATTAACAAAGCATGTGACAAAGTTTTATTGGATTCCGTTATTTTCTTTACATATTCTGACCTGAGTTGGAAATCCATTTTGAATATCATTTGGCTAATTGAAATGGAATGGACTCCCTCTCTGAAACTGTGTGAGCAGTCAATATCATGGCTCATTTAACGCCAAAGAGTCAGTGACATCCTTGGATGAAAGGTAACTGGATGAGGCTGAAGTGCAGTGAGTGAATGGTTGCTGTGTTCGTATTTTTGTGCCAGTATCAAATTCAGCCCTTTCAAGCTGCTCAGCTACTTCCTAATCTACACAATGGGAGCATTGGAGTCAAATCACTGGGATATCCTGTTGACATCCCTATGGAGGACATAGATATGGCCGTCTCAGTGTTTCCAGCTTAATGAAAATATTATAACACAATAACACCTTTATTTAAAGATTTTATATAAACTTTATTGACCCAGGAAAGACCCCTGTGCTGGACTTATGTTCCCACACATAGCCTTGTCAATGGTGCTTGTGGGAATTCATTAACTCACAGCTTTAATCTTGGCAACACCTCACTTAATCAACTGATCCTACCTTCCTGGGGAAATCCATATTGAACTGTTAAAGACCCAGGCTTCCAGTTGACCTGTGCCTGACGCTGATCAGTCAGTGAACGAATGAAAGTCTTTGCTGACGACTGGTTAGCGCTCAACCTCGGATCTGCACCGCCTTTAACTCCGCGTTAGAGATTCAGCGCGAAGGAGAAGGAAACCGAACTGAGGACCAGTTTTCACGCAGCATCAGTAGGTGTTAGCTAGAAGAGGTTATGTGCCCAGTCAAAGCAGTTTCATTCTCTCCTCGTTGTGATTTGCCTAAGAATGTCAACTGGCGCAACACTGGGCTTTAGGTTACATTCCTGCTAGAAGCAACTCTTTGAGTAATAATGAAGACCAGACGCCGACCCAGCACCTTAGAACCACAACGTTTATCACTTTTGTGTGAGAGTGAGGACGCGTGTATGTGGCGAAGGAAGTGTTTTCCAGAAGGCTATAGGTCGGCATTGGCTTATATTAGGGGCCACTCTCTCTGGTTAACTCTACCTAGCTCTGAGTAAGCTTTAGGTTGACGATGTCTAGACTCCAGAAGGAGTGATTGATTTGTGGGTTTTTATTAAGAGGGACCTCTAACCCTCAGTGTCTGGTCATTATGGAGAAGGACGGGGAATAAAACTCTGCAGCTGGTTTCCTTTTCTCCCTCTTATCCCCCTTTTTCTCCTCTTTTCTCCTCTCTTTCACCCATTCATCTCCCTTCAAACTCTGCATGCAATATCATGAAACACAGTTTGTCATTAACATCCATAAAAAGCATAACATAGCTCTTAACCCCATGTAAAACAAGCAGCCTGTCAAAGGTCTGATTAAAGATAATAGTAATAAACGTCAGGGCGCTTTGTATTCCTGTGGTCCTGTCACATCGTCCGCTGTGTTTTATCAGGTGTGTGTAATTGGAAATTGATTAAATGATTAGGCTCGTTAGGTTTATTTAGATCCAGTGAAGCAGAAAGGTGAAGCAAATATTTACCCAGAATTCCGAGAGGGTTCGGGTCCATAGGTCCATTCCTCTGAGAGTTTTGTTACGTTGGGGGCGATTGACATTCATTCTGGTGCGGGGTCTTTACTTTGAAATCTTGACCTTTCACAGCTGAACGCTTCCCGCAAGGAAGGTACTTTAGTGTAGTTATTTTTGTTTTGTTTGGTTTGCCTTTTTTTTTTTTTTTTTTTGTCACGTCCCACCCCCCCGCCCCCGTTCCTGCTGTGCTGGACATCTCCGTAGACGTACAAAC
>JACXGI010007193.1:0-38405 GCA_016801175.1 Esox masquinongy
CTTAAGTAATATTCTAATTTTCGGAGATACTGAATTTGGGATTTTCATTAGTTGTCAGTTTTAATCATCACAATTAAATGAAATAAACATTTGAAATATATTAGTCTGTGTGTAATGAATGAATATAATATCCAAGTTTCACTTTTTGAATGGAATTACTGAAATAAATCAACTTTTTGATGATATTCTAATTATATGAACAGCACCTGTACAGAAAAGAAAGTACAAAAAACACATGGATAAGATGCCCAAACATTAAGAAAAGCAATCACAAGCAACCACAAAATAAAATTTCAAACAGAACAACATTTCAATGTACCATTTGTAATTCTGTAAAAATGACAGAAGTGGTCAAGGTTCTGAATACTTTTGCAAGGCACTGTATATAAAAAGAAAAGCATGCCAAAATAAGAGTATGGACTTCACAATAAAAATATTCTTTCATCTATCTCCCTCCATTCATCCATCCAGGAATCCCGTTCTTCTGTTTCCTTGTGCTGCTGCCTCTTAACATCCCCTGGTCCGATGTGGAGCAAACATGGATGTGTGTGTTCCACTACCTGGCCTGCCTGTCCCCCACCGTGGGCTCTGTGCTCTACCACACCTTTATGAACCATGAGGGCGGGGAGCCCATTTATGACACCCTCCTCTCCCTAGACATGATCGGAGTCTGCCTGGTCAACACTTTGGGTAGGTGAGGCTATGTAACGGATCTGTTTTTCAGGTCTTTTTTTAAATGTTTCAAAACGTATCCTTCCTCCTTTCCTGCCTTTCTTTTTGTTCCTGTTTTTGTTTTTGTTCTCTTTATTTGTTTTGTTTTTTCATTTTGTTTAATTTCTTCTTCTAACTTACACTCACATCCAATTCCATTTCATATATCAGTCATTCGATGAACCTCTTGTGTCAATGTGTTCTTCAGGATGCCTGCCTATTGTCTACATCACCCTGATGTGCTACCCTGTCATGCGCATCCTGGCCCTCTTTGCCTACAGCATAATATCGGCCTGGGGCATCCTCTGTGCCACGACTGCGCGAAGCAACTATGGCCGTCTTCGTGCTTTCATCTGGCAGGCTCTCTTCCGTCTGGTCCTCTTCTTGTTCCGTTGGCAGGGTGACGGCGTAGGCAGCCCGACTTCGCTGCACCTTTTCTTCACCATGGACATGTTAGCCGTCTTGGGGGGCCTAGTGAACCTTAGCCGAGTGCCAGAGCGCTTCAGCCCCGGTTTCTTTGACTATTGGTTCAACAGCCACCAGATAATGCATGTGCTGGTGATCTGCTCCATCATCTACATGCACTGGGGGATGTTGGAGGACTTAGCCTGGATTAAGACATACCAGTGTCCAGTCATGGATTGAAGGACAGAGGTGGGTGAGAAGTGGGATTTAAGGAGGAGAAAAAGGATTGTGGGAAGGAGCACTTAAAAATAGAATTACCTAAATAGTCCCATTCATGTCTTTATTTGGTGATGGGTGGAATGGTGGCCATATTGAATGTACGTACCCATAAGTGCACACAGTAATTATAAGGGCTTATTTACCTTCTAATTATCATATTTCTATGGTTGATGAGGGAGTGAAGTTGAGGTTTTAAAACGTACTTTAGGACGAGCTGCTGTAAGGATTACGGTTCGCTGTCCATTCTGAACAGTTCACTCCCTGTACAGTAGAACAGTGCAGGGGTAAGAATATATTGGTGCTTTTTATGATTTGATGTGCAGCTTTTGAACCCAAATGTCAATGTTATTAGTTTGCAAGGAAATGTATGAGTTAAAAAGTAGGCTCTTGTATACAGTGAACAAAATGTGGATTGCATTATTATGAGCCCCCAAAGGAATTTTCCAAATTGTATTTAGAATGTGTTTAATTGTGCTTCATTGTGATTGACTGCATAAAATATTCTGTCAAAATAAAATGAAAGCTGTGGTATATGATGTACGCCCAAGTGCATAATATCACAAATGTTTTCACATTTGAACTGTTAATTGCATTGGTAAAAGGTTTATAATGGCAATATGTCATATCTCAAGGTTTGTGGTATATTGTCAATATACCATGGCAAAGTGCTGTACCCAGGCGATGTATCATGCCAGTGAACAGCTGTTAGCCATGATATAGTGGCCATTTACTTCAACTCCTCATGCCTTATTGCTTAACTAAAAACCTGAAATGCGTACAGTGCCTGGGATAAGTATTCAAACCTGTTAAATTCTCTAATTTTATTGTATTACAAATTTTGGTTACACTTTATTTGGATAGTCAAAAATACTATCTGTAGGTGCGCTACAGATATTCATTCATACTATTAACAAACTATCATAAAAACGTAAATGCTTGCTAAGGTTAAGATTAGAGTTAGCTTAAGAATGAGTGTTAGTATAAGGATTCAGGAAAGGATTAAGGTTAGAGATAGGATGAGGTTAAAGGTTAGGTATAGTGTCAGTAGAGTTAATTGAAATGTTATTGATAGTCTGTAAAAGCATCTACAGATTCAGATTGTCTGTCCAAATAAAGTGTTACTGTGACGTTAGTTTAATGTTTAATGTATTTGTTAGAAAACAGCAATATGTTGATATATGCTAGAATAAGTAGTCAAACCCTACAAATTCATATTTGGTAGAACCACCTGTTGCTGCAATAACAGCTTCAAAGAAAAGTATCTTCCAATAACAAAATAATTGCTATCCATTTTGGGGTGGATGTGAAATATGTTGTTTATAGATGCAAAATGTATAAATATATGTTATTGTCATACCTCAGTTAGCCATGGCATTGTTTTAGTAAGCATATATGAGCTTTGCACAGTGTCGGATTGATTTTGACATATTCTTATTGGCAAATTTGCTCCAAGTTGTTCAAGTTGGTTGGGTGAGGCTTATAAACTGCAAATCAAATTTTTAAATAGTGTTACAAATTGTTTATGTGATTCACCTGAGGACTTTAACTTGGCCACAGAAGTACTCTTTATTTTATTATTGAGCCACTCCAGTGTTGCATCGACCTAGTACTTCAGATCATTGTCCTGCTGAAAGGTACATTTACTCCCAAATGTTTGTTTGACTGAAATAAGTTATCCTGCTGTATTTTTTTGTATTTGCAGTATCCCCACAGTATGATGCTGCCACAACACTTCACTGTAGGGAAGGTTTTGTTGAGACATTGTCAGTGTTAGGTTCCCGCCATGTGTAGCAGTTTTGACAAAAAGCTCTATCTTGGTCTCATCTGACCATAAACCCATTTCCCACATCACAGTTGGTTCACTTGATGCTTTCAGATGGTACTTTTTAAGTACAAGCTTCTTTCACGCCACCCTCTGATACAGGTCAGTTTTATACAGAGCTGCTGATATTTCCTTCATTTTTTAGTCAAGTACTAGGCATACTCTGTGTCCATGGAACCAGCCCTTCCTCTCCCACTTCTGTAGAATAATATTTGGTTTTAATCATCTTTTCCGATTCAGTCTGACCAATGATCCTTCAACAGTGGTGTTTTTACCCAGAAAATGTGACAGTAACAATGGTTCAAAGATGGAGGTCAAGTGATAATAGTGCCCTTGTTAATTCATTTCATTTGCGGAAACTGGAAGCTTTTGAAGTACATGGGTTAAATACTTATGCAAGCAACCTATTTGAATTTGTACTTTTCTAACAAATATTTCCCGAAATAAAACCAACGTCACCGTACACAATAATGACAGTATTTTTGACTGTTGATGTGTTAAAATAAATGATCCAACAGAATGAAATGTTATTGTGCCATTTGTAATTCAGTAAAATGAGAGAATTTGTCAGAGGTCTGAATACTTTGCACGGCACTTCATAAGTTACATAAAAATGTAACAACACATTATGAAACAGTTTGTGGAACTTGTAGACAAAAAATTTAAATTAAAGGTTACTATTAAAATGTGCAATGCAACTAAATTTAAAAACATGCTTTGGGGGTGAATAATTCCACTGTACTTTCAATGCAAATGACTGCATTAAATAATAAAGATATATATTTATATCTCATTTCCAGTCATATTCGCTTATTCTTGGATAATGAGAAGGTTATGTCAGAAACAACTGTTACCAAGACATCAAAAAGCAAGTTAATTTTACTCTGTAAACAAGACAAAATGGTGTGCATTGACAGATTTTATTGCAAGAAAGATATATACAGTATACTCCAAAGGAAAAATTTATTGCAGCAAAACTAGCTAATTAGAAATGAATCATACATTTTATCAATATTAAAAAGCTGTACTGTAAGACATTGTAATTTCAAGATCAATCAGTGTTGTTGTTGGGTTTTTTCTAATGTTTTTACTGTTATTATTTTTGTTTTAGTCAGACTTTGCACTAATGAAATAACAGGCTTAATCCTAGAATTAGAGTAAACTAGAGATGATTTTTCAGGCTTGGACTTGGTACCACAAACAGTACCTTAATCCTTAATATCCAGAAGCACAAGTGTGTCAAATTCTGTGAAAACTGTGATAAAGCAATGACAAACAGATTGAGCCTACAGGCTGGGCATAAAAGAGATAAACCTACACAATATTGCTTCAACACAGGAATAGAATTCATAGACATGACTGAGAACTCTGTTCCACAACAGATTTAGTCAATGCACTCTATTGCTATTCGCAATTCGCTAAAGTTTTCCATTTCTCTCTCTGCAAATGAGTAGTGCCCCCAAGTCCCTTCTTTCTGTTGCATTGTCATTCATTCATCCATCATCAGAGCTGCTGTCATCCTCAGGCTCTGATAGGTCAGCGATGGGGAAACGCAAGATAGCAGCCACTCCACTGAGCTGGGTCAACTCTGTGCAAGGGAGAGAAAAAGTGTCATGTTTGATTCACAAATAAAAAAGATCCCTCATTACCTTATTAACACTGAATGATTCAATGCTAATCAATTACACCATCAGCAAAATCCCCTTGGGGGAGAAGAAATGCTACAAAAAACATGTTATAACGGCATTGACATTTGCTTAATATGGTAAGGAACAAAACCTACGTTCTCCAGATACATGAAGGCTTGAAAAGATTCTGAGGAAGAAAATAAAGAGGATTGGAATGAGAGTCAAGGACACAGGATGTATAAGAAACAATCGTCATAATTTGAGTTTATCCTGTCACATTTTCAAATTGTTATCACAGTTCCGTCGTTATCATGGTTCCTCTTTCCCACTGATCCCTACCTGACAGTTCCGCCGTTGTCTCTCACGTTATCCACCAACCGTACATATCTACTCCGTGTGGCCACATCCTGGTGCCTAGTGAAATAGACATCCATATAGTAAACAGAACATACAGACGAATGATTCCCCTCTACACAGCTCATCTTCCAGCCATCTCTTTTTCTGCTCAGTTTGTCATTTTATATTTTGTGAAACTGGAATAAAGTAATAAACATAGAGATGGGTGAAAAATGAAAGGAAAACCCAACAGAGTGTGTTTCGTGCCACGAGAACAGGTTCGATACGCCTTGGCAAACATAATACTACTCTCTGGAACTCTACAGGAGGGATGGAACTCCATTCTTCCAAAAGATATTCCTGCATTTGGTGTTTTGATGATGGTGGTGGAGAGATCTGTCCAACATGTCAGTCCAAAATAACCCATAGGTGTTCAGTTGGGTTGAGATCTAGTGACAGTGAAGGCCATAACATGTGATTCAAATTATTTTCATACTCATCAAACCATTCAGTGACCGCTCGTGCTCTGTGGATGGAGGTATTGTCATCCTGGAAGAGACTACTCACAACAGGACAGAAATTTTTCACCATAAGATTATGGTGATCACTCAGAATAACCTGGTAATGATTTGCAGGTACTTTTCCCTCTAAGGAGACAAGTGGACCCAAACCATGCCAGGAAAATACCCCCCACAGCATAACAGATCCTCCAGACTCTGGACCCCCTGACTGTAGGGGCCAAGCATTCAGGCCGGTACCATTCTCTGGAGAATGACTCATCTGACCATATCACTTCTTCCCACATATCTATAGACCAGTGCCTATGGTTTTTGCACCACTGAACTCTCAAATGTGCATTTGTCTGTGTAATAAGGTGTTATGCACCGAACTACACAAATCCCTTTGTGTTTAGTTCTCAACCGACTGTTCCTGCTGACAGTCTGATCATATCCTGCATTGATTCTCAGTCAGCTGCTCTCCTGTTTTTCCTGACCAATGGCTGTAATGCACGAGCATCAGTCATTGAATGTGCGCTTTTGACCAGTTTCACAGATGTAACTTCACTCAGGGTTCCTATTGAAACACTAGCCAGTTGAGCAGTCTTTGTGACTGAAGCTCCTGCTATTTGAGCCCCAATAATGAACCCTCTTTCCGAAATCACATAGCTCCTTTCCTCTTGCCATCTTGATCCAAAATCGAGGTCAACTGGGACTGCTCAGCGTTTATATACATGCAACAGAGCATGATAGGATTTTAACTGCTTAATTGTAACCTCTACTCATTTATTAAGGTTTATCTTTACATTTTTCACCCACATTGCTGTGTATGTCTCTATGTCTATCTTTATTTATACAAAGATAAAATATTATTTCCCCCCACCAACATACCTGAAGAGCTTATCACTAATCAACAAGATGTCAATGGCCAATGCTTCGCTAGCTTTCTCCACATGAACCAATCTGCAACGTCAAGTGAATAAAACATCAGTGTTTTGGAGTGGTGGAATAGTTGGACTCTGAACTTTACAGTCAGTCTTTGGAGTTGAGTTCAGCTGGGCACACCGTAGCAAAATGAAAAACATGTTCTTATTAGCCAGATTCAGATTTTGTATAAAAAAATAAAATAAAAAAAATAAAAAACTATAAAGGGACTGTCTGGACATCTTAAAATAAAGATTTTCTTTATATTGTGGCTTATATTTTATAAGCCAAAGCTTATAAAATATCCTCAGTTAATTTGTCCTTATGAACAAAAACATGCAAAGATTCTCTCCCACCCATAGAAGGCTCTGTCAGGCTCGTGTTGTAGCATCTTATAGAAATCCTCCAGGGCTTTCACCTCTCCTGCTGCCTGTGGAGTCCCAAAAAGACAATGCATTAACACATTGCCGTACTGAAAGGGCCATGCAGAGTCCTTCATACAAAAACACAAGAGGAACTCCTGAGTTCTTACATAATTTCAGCATGTAGTTGTGGTGCTCATGAGCAAAGAAAAGGAGAACCCATTTTTGTAGTACTAGATCACTCATTCTGTATGATATTATTATCTTTTCTGCAATTCCTATACGATACGAGTCCAATTTCAAACATATCGTAACCACGTTTGGTATGCTTAAAGGGAATGCATCTTAATCGATTGATTAATAAACTGTTTTTCATATTCATAGACTAAACAGGACACATACCTTGGTATCAGACAACCTAGCCGTCACAGTTGGATCGCACAGAATCTCTACAGGACAAACAAAACCCAGTAAGCATTGCACCAAAAGGAAGAAATATGAAAACCTTTGAAATACAATTAAAGACATAACATACTAAACTTGTCACTAAAGTATGATACATTACAACATGTCATAAGCAGGATAAGGCATTATACAGTAGGCACTTTATAGGCGCTTCTAAGTATTCCGACAATGCTTCACAAACAAACAACCACATCCATTGTAATGCTACCAAGACATGTTCCTCACCTTTGAGGGAGTACTTGTGTCCCGAAGAAGAGTGGACCAACATGAACTTGGGCCTGTTCTCAAGTAGAATCTTGGAGTCCTGACGGACAGCCTCTCTAAAGAGGTAGGCTATGAACTGGTCTTTCACAAACCCTGGACTGGCCACCAGTATACACTTCACCACTAGGGGGGAAACGTTTTGCGTAGTTAAAACCAAGATCACACAGGGAAACAAGGAGCAAACCAGAAGGTGTAGGAAGAGTGGGCGTCATTTGATCCAAATCCAAATCCAGGAAAAAACAAACATCCGTGGGTGTAGAGTCTGGTGGGAGAGTTTGTATAGCCGAGCAAGCTTGCTAAGACATTCCTGCGTTGTGTTCCATGTTCAAGTTAATAATTTGTCATATGCAATGGGTAAAGCCAGTAGGGAATTTTGGAGACACTAGTGGACTCACCGTCAAAGTTGATATGTCTAAGGATCGCCTGCATCACAGCCTCATAGAACCTCTCCAGCGCCTGAGAAATAGCCCATAAAAACAAAACAAAAAACAGACATAAAATGATTGTATACCCATACTGATTGTTAAAATTTTTACACACATGGGAACAAAGAAAACAATGAAGGCAGTTGCTTTTATGTTAAGCTGGTGGCGGGTTTGCCTTCCACCCTGGTCCCTTCCTGTGCCACTGCCCCAGGTAAACATACTGCCCTTCCACCCCGGTCCCTTCCTGTGCCACTGCCCCAGGTAAACATACTGCCCTTCCACCCCGGTCCCTTCCTGTGCCACTGCCCCAGGTAAACATACTGCCCAAAGGCATGCATGGATAATTTCTTTCCTGACATGAGTTTTTCAAAATGTTTCAAACTGTAGGCTATGTTTGCATTTCTGTGTGTAAGGCCCCCCTTTACTTATAGTAAAGACTTTATTGACCTTTTCATGCTGGGTGCAGCTGCCTTTCCTCTTGCGAGGGATGGTCACCTCCACCTTGGCTCTTAGTAGGGTCATAGCGGGGGTCACAAGCACTAGATTAGCCAGACCCTCTTGCATCACCACAGCCGCCACGTCTGCCTTCTGGGTGGGGTCACATGCCTGCTCTGAGGGGACCATGGGATTTAGAAGACAAATTCACATGCAAGATAAGGTTCTCAAAACAGAACTCCCACACTTCGTGGAAATTCCCTATAATTTTCTTATCATGGCATTAATGCAGAATTTAGACACTTTTAGTTGGGATTATTATGACGATAATCATGACATAAAACCACTTCAGGGAAGTGCATTTTCAGAATGTTCTATGTCCTGCCTTTTCAGTGCAGCATCAACATTCACTTATTTGACTTAACATCATAACTGTTGACATTATAACTGTAGCATCATTAACTAACGTGATGAAGTGTTTGCCACAGACAGGACGGGTCCTACAGTTGACTATTTTCATCCTCTCTGCGGATGGCCTGTAGCCACAGGTCTTTTCTTTTGCTGTCCTTCGCTTTTTTGGGAAGTAAAGAAAAGCGTAAACTAGTGTTTTTTCTCTTATTCGACGCGCAAAACAGAACGCAGCAGCTTTTAGGCATGGAACCAGTAATATTTCCAATTTTGCGCCATTCTCTTCTACACTTTTACAGTGCTAGCTGTACCAAAAAAGGGGGCGTGGTCGTTCGGATTAGAAGAAAGGGACAAATAGCTGCTCTCTATCGTTTTGTGGCTGTAGGCATTACAGACTCAGATTAACAAAATAACTTGAAAGATTCGAACTGAACGACTCGTCAGGAGAAAGTCGAACTTCCCATCACTACTAGAATGCACTATGACCTATGATTGGTCAAGAGACGAGCCACCAAGTATTATTGGTCAAAAAGACGACACCGGTACTGTACCACATGGAGGGGGGGAGAAGAAGTGCCATAGACACATTTTAATGCGAGAACAAGCGAAAATCGAAGCAGGAAGAGTGAAAAAGATGACAAGCAAACGTCTTAATACGATACTATGAACTTAAATGTGGAAATTGAGCACTGGCCCGTACATAGTCTGTGAATGGTTTCTCCCTCTTCACAACATGATAAGTAGTCACTGGCCATATAGGCCAGTGACTGTCTTTGTCTACTGGCCCGACGTTAGGTCTTACTGGCCCCGGGCCAGTGGGGCAATCATTAATGTTGAACCCTGCTTGTGGGGACAAATGATTAGGGGACTCAGATCAACTGTTAGACCTGGATCACAGACATAGACCCACACACACACAAACTGTGCAACGCAATGTGTATGTTGCGGATAATTTAACATCCAAACTCTGATCAATATGAAAAATGTCCAGATATTCCATGATTGCATTAATGTGTTCACTAAATTCCCCATACTGTCTGGAATAGTTATTTTTCATGAGAGTCCTCAAGGTCACAACCTATGGGAACCCTGTCAAAACATATCTAAATACAAAGAATTATAATGAAGACTTATTTTGTGGACGTCCTATGATTTTGATTGGCATATTCAGCAGGTACAACACAACAGCAGGGATTTAGGCCTTTCACAAGTTGCGCACCAGCAAGACCTGGAAGAAAGCCATTCATATGACAGTAACAAGTACACACTCACCAATCCTATCAAGCACAACGCTGTCCCAGATCTTTTTGGCAAGTGTGAACTTCCTGTTTAACTCCAACTCAATGGTGTGGTAAGCACCCATCTACAACAGACAAAACATATTCTATTTACTAGCTGTCCCTAAACAACAACCACAACTAAATGGATACTGAAAACTTGCATGTGACTTTGTACATTAGCATTGTGATATACATGTATTTACTGACCAATTGTCAATGCAAAGCTGACATACAGTAACAGTTCAAGGTTTTGTCCTTGAGGTTGTTTGTTCCTGACCTTGACATACTGATTCTCCTGGATGTTGGTTCCCTTCACCCTAAGCTGGCAGGCCTGCGAGTCAAAGTCGATAGTGTCCACACACACACAGAGTGTGGTGCGCACTCTAGAGCTCCCCACACTGCCGGTGGACGACTCAGTCTGCACCTTTCTGAGGAATCGGGGAGGAAGGTGTCACAGATCACTGAGGCAGTCATTTTAGTCTACATGTGTTTAAATGAGGTTAGTGAGTAAAAAGGGGCAGACACAATGACAGGAAGAAAAACAGTTGAAATGAATAAATTAATATAAATAATAAATAAATAAGTCGGTTTTAACATTCTTGCTGAGACACCCTGTGAGAGTGGGGTCAAACAGCCAGGGAATCATCTGTTACTGACGGTCACCCTGGTGCACTTAGGGTTAACTACCTTGCTCAAAGAAAAAAAACAGATTTTTCAACCTGTCGGTACCGGTCTGCAATCCAGCAAATCTTCAGTTTATGTCCCCAATGCTCTTAACCTCTAGGCTACCTGCTGCCTCTAGCTTGTAGTGAGAAGACATTGCACTTGCCAAACAGTGCAAAATGTGTTCAGCAGTTTTGGGTCACTTAGCAATGTCCTTGTTTTCCATGAAAACATACATGAAATGAGTTTGAAGAGGAAATATAGCAAAATGAATAGGAAATATAGTCATTGTTAGAAATTATGATTTTTAATTGAAATAATTGTGTCCTTCAAACTTTGCTTTTGTCAAAGAATCCTCCATTTGCAGCAATTACAGCCTTGCAGACATTTGGCATTCTAGTTGTCAAGCTGCTTCCACAACAGCTCAATAGGGTTGAAATCTGGTAACTGTGCTGCCCACACGATTACAGAGAGAATAGCAGCTGACTGCTTCTTCCCTAAATAGTTCCTGCATAGTTTGGAGCTGTGCTTTGGGTCATTGTCCAGTTGTAGGAGGAAATTGGCTCCAATGAAGCACCATCCACAAGGTATGGCATGGCATTGCAAAATGGAGTGATAGCCTAACTTCTTCAAGATCCCTTTCACCCTGTACAAATCTCCCACTTTACCACCACCAAAGAACCCCCAGACCATCACATTGCCTCCGCCATGCTTGACAGATGGCGCCAAGCACTCCTCCAGCATATTTTCATTTGGTCTGCGTCTCACAAATGTTCTTCTTTGTGATCTGAACACTTCAAACTAAGATTTGTCTGTCCATAACACGTTTTCCAATCTTCCTCTATCCAGTGTCTCTATTCTTTTGTCCATTTTAGTCTTTTCTTTTCATTGGCCTGTCTGAGATATGGCTTTTTCTTTGCAACTGTGACTAGAAGGCCAGCATCCCAGAGTCGCGTCATCACTGTTGACGCAGAGACTTGTGTTTTGCGGGTACGATTTCATGAAGCTGCCAATTTAGGACCTGTGAGTTGTCTGTGTCTCAAACTAGACACTCTAATGTATTTGTCCTCTTGCTCAGGGATGCACCGGGGCCTCCCACTCCTCTTACTATTCTGGTTCAAGACAGTTTCCGCTGTTCTGTGAAGGGAGTAGCACACAGCGCTGTATGAGATCTTCAGTTTCTGGGCAATTTCTTGCATGGAATAACCTTCATTTCTCAGAATAAGAATCAACTGATGAGTTTCAGAAGAAAGTTCTTTGTTTCTGGCAATTTGGAGCCTGTAATTGAACCCACAAACGCTGATGCTGAAGATACTGAATTAGTCTAAATAAAGCCAGTTTTATTGCTTCTTTAATCAGCACAATAGTTTTCAGCTGTACTCACGTAACTGCAAAACAGTTTTCTAATGATCAATTAGCCTTTGAAAATTAATAAACTTGGATTAGCAAACAACGTGCCATTGGAACACAGGACTGATGGTTGCTGATAATGGGCCTCTGTATGCCTATGTAGATATTCCATTAAAAATCTCCTCTTTCCAGCTACAATAAACATTCACAACATTAACAGTGTCTACACTGTATTTCTGATCAATATGATGTTATTTTAATGGACAAAAAATTTGCTTTTCTTTCAAAAACAAGGAAATTTCTAAGTGACCCCAAACTTCTGAACAGTAATGTATATGTGTGTGAAAATTACCAAGTGTGAAGAATACGAAAATGCATGCATTTACTACTGTAGGTCGCTATGACTGACAGCATTTGCTAAATTATCTAAATGTAAATAGGCCCATGTAGGCTATAATGAATTAAATGTAAATCATGACTTATGAATTACTATGTTAGCTACCTGATAGTGGAGGCCATCAGACTGTCACCGATCTGCAGAAGGTTGTAGGTGTGCCACATGTCCTCTGCCTCCTCTGGCATCAGCGTCACCTGACTGTGGGAAACAAAAAACACAGCCTTGATGACACAGCTCCATTCAGGTTGTGAAAGCGAAATAATCACATTTCCAGATGCTCAGAATTTTACTAGGTGACATGGGGCTGCTTTTAGCTGACTACACGTAGAGACAGAGTACACTGTTCATATAATTTACATTAGAGACAAAACATGGTAAGCATACAGCTATAACATAAGAAAATGAGCAGAGCATATGCAGGAAATATACATGGACTTACAGATGTTGTACACCTAACCATTTAAGGCTAATACATCAAAATGTGGGAAGATGAACAACATGCGAAAACAGTGAAGCGCATTTAAAAGCAATCCCAGGTAAATGTTGGACGATTGAAAGTTACTTTTAACTGTTGGCAATTAGCTTAGGACAGTAACAACTGTTTGTAGCAGCTTAGGACAGTAACAACTATTTGTAGCAAAGCCGGGGTTGGAAATGTAGAGCACTCAGCACATCATCATTATAATTCAAGGGTAAGGTTATTTACAGTATGTGGTGATATTATAGTTACCACAGATGCATGGCCAGTAGGCAATTGAGCAAATGTGGTGCTCAGTATCGGATGAACGAGAACGGCAAATTCAACAGCACATGCATACATTGTAGCTAGCTAGCTCAGCATCTCGACTCGTACAATTACAAAGAACAATTTAAGATGCATGGCTAGGACACAAACTTGTTCATTACTATTGATTTAATAAAAGGCCCTACAATGTTTACATTGGAGTGACCTGTGACTAGTTACTGTGTAGGAATAAATGTGACAGCTTTAACGTTTTAACAGGCATCATTCTTAACCTTTTTGGTTCGTTGCGTTAGCTAGCCTGTTGATACTCACCCGGCATTGTCTTTTTCGATGTCTTTATGAAGTAACTTCATGGTGTAATAGATTTATTATGAACAAAAGTTTTATTTGCATACATGTGAAGGTAATACTAACTGTAAAGTCATATTAACTCCAAAGAGTCAATCTAATTCTTTAGAATGAATCGCTCTAGTGATGGCCTGTACAATGTAATTGCGTTACCCCAAAACATGGCCTTTGCTTTTGTCACTTCCGTGGGTGTTGGTGCTACGTTGTGAACAGCGCCACACTGAACTGTTCATATTTAGTTGTTTCTTTGATTTAGAAAAAATACATGGTATTAATTCGTGTTATTGGTGCAAACGTATGAATGTTTGAAATATAGAAATCATGTTTACAACCAGTAACATGTTAATTAACTTCCGCCAAACTCCAAAAAATGACCAATGCCAACGCGGGAAGAATTTTCCGACATCCGCTTAACCTCGCATTTGATTACCGTTCTGCTAGCAGAAGGATATTATGCTGGCAGCACTAAATTCAGATTTATTTTTCAAAACAAAAGACATCATTGAACTGCATTGCAATCTGCTTAATTGGGTAAAAAAAAAAGTGAATTGTATTCGAAAGCAAGTTATATGTTTTTTTTAAGCAAAAGCATAATGATTAGAAACAAATATGTACATTCAAAGAATTAAGAAGAATATTGGAACAGACATTACACAAACAATGTACAGACCGGATTGTAACCTATTGCCGTATAACTGGAGCCAATGGAGTGGGTGGCTAAGAAAGTGCTGCTGACTGTACCCTGTATTTTCCCACATGCATTGTGATGGCCATTCGAGGCTTCATTACCGTTCTTCTAGCAGCAGGATATTATGCTAGCAGTACTAACTCAGATTTTCTTTTTCAAAATAAAAGCCATCATTGAAATATATAAGGTAATATAGTTAACAATCTAGTCTGTACATTTTATGTTTAATGTCCGTTCCAGTGTTATTCTTGTCTGTTCTTTTTCACAGACTAGATTGTTAACTATATTGCCTTATACATTTCAATGATGGCTTTTATTGTGATAAAGAGTGCTGCCAGCATAATATCCTGCTGCTAAAATGACACTAATGAAGCCTTGAATGGCCATCACTAATTGCCACTCTGTATGGATTCTTTATACCCTACTGAGTAATTCTCGAATGCCATGTTCCACAGCACAACTTCTACTTTTTTTATATGAGGCATTTTGCATGGGTCAAATTCAGGTATAGAATCTTGCGCTGGAACCTGTGGAGTGAGTGGCTAAGAAAGAGCTGCTGGTCATGCCCTGTATTTTCCCCCATAAATTGATACTATATATGGATTCTTTATACCCTAGTGCAGTGTTTCTCAACCCTGCGCCTGGGCGCCCCCTGCTCTGCATGTTTTAGATATCTCCCTGCTCTGTCACACCTGATTCAAATGATCAGCTCGTTATCAAGTCCCTCATGAGCTACATCAGGTATGTTAGGGCAGGGAGAGATCTAAAACATGCAAGGCAGGGGGGCATCCAGGAGCAGGGTTGAGAATCACTGCCCTAGTGAGTATTTCTTAAATGCCATGTTCCAATACACAACGTCTAGGTTTTTTATAAGGCAATTTGCATAGGCCAAGTTGGGGTATAGAGTCTTGCACATTTTATGATGTAATATTGTGGTTTAAATTCTTTAATTTCAAACCTATATAATTATTCTATTATTCGCTATTTGCATTCATTAGAAAATTTGTTAAAATGTCCTTTACAATATATCTTTACACTTCACCATCTTTAAAGCGAATTATATACTATGCAATATATTGACATTTGCGCTTTTATTCAGGTTTCTTCATTAGAATACGATTAAGACGTCATCGTTAGTGCTACCGGCAGAATACTAGTTCGCTTTTGAGCAAACGCTTAGCTGGTTGCTTTTGTTGAGGGTTGGATGCTAGCCAGTTCAAGGAAACGGCGAAATATATACAATAATTCGTTGAAAACAAAGACGTGATGAAAAGTCGATAATTCATGCGCCTTGTTGAATGATTATTGGAAATCAATTATTAATCTCCCTATAACTTCAACTATTGAGGCGTTATTATCTGCCGAAGGTTAGCGGGCTAACGTTAGCTGATTATACTAGCTTAGCTAGCTCACATAGTTAGCTAGCAAGCCTGCTAATTTTAAAAGATTATTCGAAACACAAAAATAACACAGGAATAGTATGGCAGAAGCCGATAAATTAAACATCGACTCCATCATACAGCGACTTCTGGAAGGTAAGAACGGGTATTTCTTGTTCTTTTGAAATTACTAGTTATCGAGCCACTTGACAGCTTAGGCTAGCTAACGTTAGCTAACATCAACGACACTTATCTTGCTAAATTATTCAGCTAACCTCACAGTACAGCCAGTAGTGGGCATGTAGGTCGGGGGGGGGCAGTTAATTTTGCTTGTTAGCTTGCTAGAACAATTGAAATTGAACCGAAAATGAGCACTGCGGAGAGAATTACTGTACGATGAACTTATTAGGGAACGTTTTGACTGTGGTGTACAGTAGTAACAAAAACTGATTAAAATAATCGATTATTGACAGTGTAGTGCCACTACAGTGCCAGAGCGAATAACTACAATGCAATGGACTTTATTATTGTAATGTTCCGGTTAACCAACTTAGCTAACTTGCTAATTCGCTCGTTCACTAACTTTTTTTTTTATCTTGCTTTTGTTGGGCTTCTCGCCAGCCACCTCCTTACTCGGTGGAACCCATCTTGTACACCGTTGGCGTGGCTAACTTGCACTATTGTGGATATGCTATATTAATGTGTAAACAGTTGGCTTATCTTATTCAGTGTAGAGTAGCGTACTGTACACGTGAAGTCTCACTACGTGAATCACTGCACTAATGGAACTCGTTATTAATTCCGTATAAGGAATCATTTCTCAAAGAAAACTACATTATACGTATTAACTGGAATGTAACTATAACTGTAGTTAGTGTATATTGTTAGGGCATCGTTCGTCCATACAGTATAATCATATTCAAATAGACCTAGCAACGTACACCCAACCTAACAGTTCTGCTGCATTTCAATCTTTCCCAATATCATCGTAATAAATGTGCAGTCGGCAGTTTTACTGAAGCTTTCCCTCACCTCAGTTTCGGTAAGCAGCTACGGTTGGGGCTAGAGAAATGTAACTAAATGTATGGACAGAACTGTGAATGCACTCCAATATCAAATTTATAGTTTTTACTGTATTTTCAGTAGATTACGGCAGAAGATCCAGCGTTATGGACATTGCAATTGCATATATTATCACTGCTTTGTCTTTCAGATGGGACCAACAAACTATAAAGTTTTGATGATTTTTAAAAACCTAGCGTGTTCTATTTTCCATGTTCTTTCAAAATTATCCATAGCCAGTAAGATGTGGACACAAACGTTGAACAGCTTTTGTATTAGAATCTTTCAGAGGTTTTGTAACAAAAATATGCTAAATATTCAGCAAAATTCTACAGAATGCAACCCAGATCTAGCACAGAATGTTTCTGGAAAAACTCATTCCCATCAATTACGTCCACAACCAATTTCCAACCAATCCACAATTCCCTACGTAAAATAATTATGCTGACAATGAAAGAGGAACCAATTATATGTTTAACCATGGATGAAAGCTCACTTTGTGGAGAATGTTTCCAGTTGTAATGCGTGTTGAAAAAACATATATGGGTCAGAAAACAAGCTGTGTGAGCCTATGACTGATTGAAATGCCTTATTTTAGACTTGGCCAACTACTTCACATTGATTAGAATGAATGCAGTTTATTAAATGAACTGGTAAAAGCCTGCAATAAAAAACAGCTGAGGAAATCTTGACATTTTACTTTTGGATGTTCCGATTGTCTTTCAAACACATTAAAAATAACTGACATTTTGGGTTATTACAGGGTACCAGGGCTGCAACTAACTATTTTGGTGATCAATTATCTGTAGATTATTATTGCAATTATTCTAATAACGAAATGTATTCCGGGATTAAATGGTGTTTTAATTTTTAATAGGTATTTTTCATCATCTTGTGGAATGTTCTCTTTATAACAACTTGATAGTAGTAAAAAACAAAAACAAATGAAAGCATGTGCATGAAGTGTTTTTCCTGTTTTTTTTATAAAGAGGGGGTAGGAAATATAGTTTTGCTGGATGTAGCACACAGTGCCCCATGATTTCACTTTATATTTGTAACTTTACTAACTCTCCTGAGTATTTTGTACAATACATTCACTGAGGCACTAAAAGTATCCATTGTTCATTACAGTGGGGGGGGTGGAAAGTATAGCGTGGTTGGATTTATAACACAGTCCCTCTCCAAAGCTTATGCACACAAATTAACAATAATAATAACATCAAAATAGGATTTTTATATATTAGATATGTTCTCTACATTAACTTAAGCTCTAACCATTTCTTAGTGTGCTCCACTTTATAATATTCTTTACCTTATGTAAAGTATTATATAATTTTGTTTCATTTATATTTTTCCCACATAGTATTTCCATTGAAAAAGTACACATCTGTGTATATCTTTTTGGGGTAATATAGACCACAACCCCTTGCGCAGTAAAAGAGGGGATTCCACGATTCTCTAGGTTTTTCACATTAATAAAAAGTCTGTTATCGTCACCTATATTGATAGTTGTTGCATCAATGTCATTCACTTATGAAAAACAAACGCACGTCGTTGTGCCATGAAATGAAATAGCTTTGGCAGTGTAAAGTTCGTCTTGAGTCTTGCTGGCATGGGCTTAATTCTTATGACTATTCCAAGTAGTAAGTACTAATGTTACTGGTGTATAAGCTATTAAAACGGCCATTGGTTCATAGATACAGTTCATGGTTGCTATTTGTAGTGGAAGTAAACTTTTCAAAAGACATTAGTCAGTTTAACACTGCTTAGTGGTGTCTAGCTAAATATTCAAACTTGGCGTTATGTTAAAGCACGACAAAATGATCTGATGTTGAGATGCAATTTTATGACAAGGTAGTATGTCCCAATCAGTACTGGTATACTAGCTTACTGTATACTAAACAGTATGTAGTTCACCATCACCCCCAAAGTATGTACTCAGTATGTCGTATGCGATTTAAAATTCAGCCTGTAACGTTTCGCCGCAAACTTATTTTGAAAGCAAAATATGAAAATCGGGGGTCTTATTGTTGCTGCCTAATCTCTAATGATACCTGCATGATGCTAATCTATTGTAGCCAATTGTAGCTATCGAGGTGTGACAGTTAGCTAGCTTGCTTCTTACCTTTGGTTGTTGCTTAGACAATTGCTACCTTCTTTATATTAATGTGACAGCCACTTACTGGCAGTTCAACACAAACGTGTGCGCGCACAGGCACAGCCAGTTAGGTTTCTCTGACCTTACTCGCTAGCTTGATACTAGGAACGTCAGATGCAGGATGTTGTTGCATTTTTAAATTTTTCTGTGGCGACGCATCAGAATTTAGCAGCGGTGGGGCACCGCTGTTCCTACAAAAAGAGGGAAACACTGATAAACAATTTTATGAAGTGCATGTAGCAAAGGTAGCCGCCCATTTTGGTAGTGCCACTGAAAACCATAATACATTACTCAGCAATGCTTTCAAGAAGATTTTCTTTTTTTTTTGCTTCATCCCTTAGCTAGAATGTGCTGATAACTAAAGAAACTCTGCTTGCGCACAAGTAGCCCACCAGTATTGGTGGTGCTATGTCGACCGTTACGTTAATGTATTCGAACATAGAAAATCCATCGTGTGTGTGTGTACATTTCCTTAAAGTACACACCGTGCTGTCAAAATAATATACTTCCAAAGCAGTTAGTTTTTCTCAGTCTCCTGCTTAGACAGATGCCTGTGGGGATATGGGAAACCTCACTGGTATCGTATTAACCTGCATTGGTTCCTTAACCTGTAGGTTGTCAGTTGGCAGCGCGGTGCATTGTGTTTAACATTTGATAGCAACCATTTGATGCAGCACGACAACCTGAACGCGATTGGGCGACAGTCAGCCAAGCGGCAGCGTTATGCATTCCTCAGTTCATTGATCAAAAGTTTAAAATCTCTGCTTTCTTAAATAGTTACTGTTTCAGACTTGATCATTCTTGAGGTCTCTAGCTGGACTGGAGCCAATCTGTGGCAAGTTTAAATGACTATCTATCTATGGTCCCACACTTGACTGTGTGAAAACAAAGCCATAAAATACAAGGAATGCTCCGTATACCTCAGTGAATTGTGTTGAGACATAGATCTGCTAAAGCATTTGTATGTTTCCAGGAGCGCAGTGGGATCCATCATTGGAAAATGGAACATGTTTGGAACTAGCTATCCATTAATCAGTCCTGAATGCAGGGTCCGAGATTAACACCCGCCAAGCGCCAAATGCGGGTAGATTTTACGTTTGGCGAGTAAATCTCAGAAGGCTATCCGCCACACTGGCGGGTAAATGTTTGTACCCAATGTTTCCCTCTTATTGTAATCAGGGCAGCGGAGAGGGGTGCTGCTAGGTTGTGAAGCGCCGCAACAGAAAAACAGAATATTTTTATGACATACGATTTTTTTTTTACCATCGTCTGAATGACCACCCAAGGTAAGAGGCTAGCTAACTTACTGTCACAACTTACTAAAATTACAAATTACTATTTAAATAATACATTTTGTAAGGTAAAGAATATATGGAGCACATTGTGAAATGGTTAGTGCTTGAGGAAGTTAATGTAGAGAATCTTTCTAAAATAAAAATCTTTCTAATATAAAAAATATGATTTTTGATGTTAATTTGCTTTTGCTCATTGGCTTTGGAGAGGTATTGTGTAAATCTGGGAGGCGATTTATAAACAATTATAGAGAATGGTTAATTGAGGGTGAGTAGTTAGGTTATTATTAGGGAATGATGTTGAAGTATTGTCAAATAATGTTAAGAATGTTGACAAGGAAGAGAGACTGGTGTAAAGGGATGACGTTATTGCAATACATAAAAAAAAACCTGTTTGTAGCATTGCATAGCAAATACATTTTTTGTGAGAAATGGAGGTTTGGAGATAAAGGAGTTTCAAGAGGCTGGCTACAGTGTGATGACAGTGTTAGGCTATTTTGGCCCGCGCAAATTATTTTCTGTTTGTCCTCTCTTGTCACGTTCAGTTGGAAAGCGTTAACAATTAGCCTACAATATAAGCGAAATTATAATTAGAAAATCAAAAGATGTATAATAATGTACATCCTATTCATATTTTCTACAATTTGCAGTTTAACAGTTTTTTTTTTTCTGCATGCATCTCTCGTAGCTGCATGTCTTCTAGGGAAAATATCACTGGTTCATTTGAGCTGAAGTTTCAACTGCTTATTTTCCGTGGTAATGGAATGGACAGGAACTTGCATATAGCAGGAAGTGGAGATGTGATCAGAAGCGCTTTTTGTAGACTAAGTGTAGTGGTTAGACTAGTGCTGTTGTAAGGGAATTAGGAAACTAGTTTTATTCTTTATAATTACAATACAAACCCAACTCATGACGATATTTAAGAATTTAATATTTATTTTTATTGTAATTGATAATATTCTTCTATTTAAGCTAGCAAAGCCATTCGGCTTCATTGACAATACATTGCAGAGGATGTTTAGTGGCGTAGTACAACGTGAGATGAGATGTGCGCTCCACTTGTAAAATAAAACAAGCAGTCAGGGAAACTTCAGTGACTGGCAGAACTTTTTCAAATAACTTGTGAGGATTATCCTGATTTACAATTAACCCGATTATGGAATTTCTCCACGATTTCATAATCGTATTTTCCATCATGATTAATACTAACATCGTCTATCGTCCCGTCTCTACTTGGCTGGTGGATTTTTTCATCTACCAGTGCCCTTGGCAGGTGAGTCAAAAAGTTAATTTCGGACACTGCCTGAATGGTACAGTGGCTAGACGGAAGCCTCTCCTGAGTAAAAGGTGTAAGAGATGCCGCCTCTAGGACTCTTAGGAGTGTAAGGGAAAAGGTTCTCTGGTCTGTTGAGACCAAAATGGAAGTATTAGGCCTAAATGCCCCCCACAACATCTGGAAAAAAACAGGTACTGCTTATCACCTGTCTAATGACATACGTTGAAGCATGTTGGTGGGAGCATCATGCTATGGGAAAGCTTCTTAGCAGCACGGAATAATGGCGCTTTTCCACTGCATGGTACCAGCTCTACTCGGCACTACACGCCTCGCCTTTTTGGCTTTTCCACTGGCCAAAAGTTAGGATAGTACATGGTACCAGATATATTTATTTTTTTTAGTACCTGCTCCGTTGAGGTTCCAAGCGAGCAGAGGCGATGCCAAAAGGTGACGTGAAAACACGGAAGACTTCTGATTGGACGAGTGACTCAAAGCGTGTAGCAAAGCAAAACAAGCTGTTCTGCTGTTAGCCGTCCAGTGTCAGAGAATGGTTTCACGAGACGAGAACGGTGTGTCTTTGCGGGTCTGTCCCAGGAGTCCTTGCATTGGAATGGGTTAATTTCAGTGCCAGTACATAGGACCAGGCTCGTAATTGTATTTTCCCAAAACTCCTCGGTTTGGACCTATGCACTGGCATTGAAATCAACTCGTTACCCCGTGAGAGACCCACTAAAGATGCGCTGTTTTTGTTGCCTACAAAAGGACCTTGTGTTTTACGTTAGTTGGCAAATGCTGGCTTTTCGCCGGTATCAAGTGTATGATATCTCCATTGTTGTTCCCTTGTGTGTCGCGTTGGAGGTGGCATCACGGCAGTATTCATGTGATGTCACTATGGCCGGGTACAGGGTACTATCTGCAGTGGAAAACGAACCGAGGCGAGGCGTGTATCGGCGAGTCGAACTGGTATCATGCGGTGGAAAAGCTCCCAAAGCGAGTAGAGTAGAGACGAGGCGAGTAGAGTCGAGCCGGTACCATGCAGTGGAAAAGCGCCGTAAGAGCCTGGTCAGGATTACGGGAAGGATGAATGGAGCAAAGCCTCATCCAGAGCACACAGGACATCAGACTGGGGCGAAGATGAATCTTTCAGCCTGACTCTGACCCCGAAGTCTGGAGTCTAGACAACGCTGCAGTAGCATCGGAACAAGTCTGTTAATATCCTTGAGTGGCCAAGCCAAAGCCCAAATTTGAACCACTTTGAACATCTGTGGGGAGTCTTGAATATGGCTGTGCAGCAATGTTCCCCATCCAGTCAGACAGCTTTAGAGGAGGTTCTGCAAGGAAGAAAGGGATAAACCGACCAAATCCAGGTGTGCAAAACTGATGCATAGCCAAGAAGACTCAGCTGTGATTGCTGCCAAAAGCGCTACAAAATGTTGAATAATGTCTCAATAGTTATGTACATGAAAGTTTTCCATATTTAATGTTCAGTAAATAGTTTTTGCTTTGGCGTTATGGGGTATTGTGTGTAGATTGATGGCAAATAAAGTTTAATCAGTTAGAAATGGGGTCTATAACACCAAAATGTGGAAAAAGTAGGGCTCTAAAATTGCTTCTATAATTTTTTTTGATTCTGTTTTTTTATCATCACATCTCCATATAAACACCCTAGATAGGAGAGGTGCGTGGGTCAGCTCTTTTTTCTTTCATTTTATTTTTTTATTTTTTTACCCACACAGGCCTGTAATTCCAAATAAACCACCTGCGCCCGCCAGACTATATGGTTATGTTAGTCTAAGCTCTAAGTTTAATTCTAAAGCCTGCACCCATCTCCAAAGCTGCAAATTTAGAAATCGTTGCTGTAACCTACAGTTTTTGTAGAATTGTTTAGAACAAGATCTTCCCACTGTTCGATTGATGGCGGTGCGGGCTGTCAGCTGAAATGTATCTTAATTTGAGAGGCATACTGTGGCCTAGTTCTAATAGATTATTGCTAAATAAATGTTAGGCCTAGCAGTGTCATTCATCTCTTGAGACATTTTTATTTTCTTAAATTCCGTGTTTGTCTAGATTCTATGGTTCTGTCTGTAATCTCGGCCTAAGACAGTGAAAGGGGTCTGAATAAAAATGTTGCAACTGAGTGAAAACATTGCTTGCCATCTGCTAAAAACAACTGAAAATGGATAACAGCCCAACAGTCTATTTAGTCTCCACATGTGACATATTGTTCTTTGTCCTCGTCCCTTATCTCCTATCCAGTGAAGGGCTCCCGACCTGGCAAAAATGTGCAGCTGACCGAGAATGAGATTCGGGGCCTCTGCCTCAAGTCCCGGGAAATCTTCCTCAGTCAGCCAATCCTGCTTGAGCTCGAGGCACCACTTAAGATTTGTGGTGAGACTAAATTGTCGCTTCTTTATTAATTCTACAAAGGTAAAGATATTTATCTTAAACTCATAGCAACAACATGAGCTGTAAAGACAGGATATGTCTCAGTATTTGGACAGCTATGGAAAAAAGACATGCACTTCAAACAATAATATATTTTTGGGGATATCCGGATGGTAGAAATGCATGTTTTTTTTTTTTAACCACGTTGATTGTCTTTTGTAGCCCAGTCCTCATTTATTAAGTCTCATTCCACTGTAGTGTAAATATTTCATTGATTAGCAACCTGACCATGCTTACTACAAATAACCTCTGTGGATTTGTTTGAAAGAGTGATGTGGGCCACCATGTGCGTTTATTTTAGTCTTCTGTTTGGAACGCAAACATCAACACAGGAAGAACTAAAATATATGCACATTTTACTGTCAGCAAGTTTGACCTTGTGGACCACTGTCCACTTTGGCCCCACCCGCAGGCGATGTCCACGGCCAGTACTACGACCTGCTGAGGCTCTTTGAGTATGGAGGCTTCCCCCCAGAGAGCAACTACCTGTTCCTGGGGGACTATGTGGACCGGGGGAAGCAGTCGCTGGAGACCATCTGCTTGCTGCTGGCCTACAAGGTCAAGTACCCGGAGAACTTCTTCCTGCTGCGGGGCAACCACGAGTGTGCCTCCATCAACAGAATATACGGCTTCTACGATGAGTGTGAGTACCCAAGCCTTGGAAAGAGACATAGCAGAAACAGATAGGCGAAACCAAGATAGCCCATCCACATCCAGACATGACCTGGGACTTTATGGGCGCGCACATTTTAAATGCATATTCAGTTTTTGAGTGCGATTCTGAGCAGTGTTCTGAGTTTCCGTGCTTTGGCATCTGGTGTCGCCACATGGGTGGAAAATGGCTACATTTCAATTGTTTGCGTTAACATTCTAAACATGTATGCACCAAATGCCCTAACTAATTCAACAGGAGTCACTCCACATGGAGATAAACACAGTGCCTAAAAACATTTAGTTTAGGTCAAACACAGTTAACCATCTAACTCATTGCTTGCAGTGCATCTAATATGCAAAGTGTAAAATAAGCGTTCAACAAACTGTGTAAGAGTGTTTACCAATAATGAGTAAAGCTGGTTCATTAGTACTGATGTTCAGGGTTGTGCTTTGAATGTTGGAGAATGTTAGCTCTGGCTGCATTTACACAGGTAGCCCAATTTGCATCTTTTCCTCACTTGTCTTGTATTGTTGAATCCACATCTTTTTACACCTGATCTAATTGGACCACTAAATACAGTTGTATTCATGTTTTTTTATGAAACAAAATACATTTTGTCCTGTAGAATCAGGCAACATGCCAGCAACTATTCATTTGGGTTGTCATTCCCAGCATTTTCAACTGTTCATCTTGCTCAATTCAACCCAAAATTCATTAAGACTTTGCCTTCTTTAGGTAAGAGGCGGTACAACATCAAGCTTTGGAAGACCTTTACCGACTGCTTCAACTGCCTGCCGGTGGCAGCCATCGTTGACGAGAAGATCTTCTGTTGCCATGGAGGTATGAAGTTAATTTATTGCCAACGGCTCCCCTACGATTATTACCGGTTTAATTTCTAACACCCTTTTGTCATTGGCTTTATTGTGCCTCAGAAGCTCCGATTGCAGCTGTAGAACATTTACTGCTGTGGCAATAGTGAGACAAAAATGAGAGCGGGGAGAATTGAGATTGATCGATTATAAACGAAAAATGTTTTGGATTGGACTGGTTAAGAGGTTGATGTCTGAATCTTATTAAAAAAATATTCCTGTAATTTAGCTATTGCTCTTTTGCAGAGAAACAATGCAATTCTTCAGAGAACAACTATAACGGAATTGATTTCAGTTACGGGTGGGTGGAGGGGGTGAATGAGCCAGTTGGAAGCTGAGGGTGATTAAGCGGCTGTGATTGTACTGTTTGATGGCACTGAGATTCGATGTTTAGACCAAATGGAAGAGCCCGTCTGAATGCCCTCCAACACCACTTCCCTCTTCATATGGTCTCCTATCTAGGGACGGACCAGGGCTGACCTCTTCATGCTAAAGTACTCAATTTCAGCATAATAAATTCTGATTCCTCCTGAGGACCACGTGATCGATCAGGCAATCAGCCAATAAGGAAGTCGTTTGCCTACATTCAAATGGCTGAGGCCACTCCTTTTCTCTCAGTCAAGCGCTCTGACCAATCTGACTTACCCATTTACAACCCCACCCCCAGGACTGTCCCCTGACCTCCAGTCTATGGAGCAAGTGAGGCGGGTGATGCGGCCCACGGATGTGCCTGACCAGGGCTTGCTGTGCGATCTGCTGTGGGCAGACCCGGACAAAGACGTGCTGGGCTGGGGGGAGAATGACCGCGGCGTCTCCTTCACCTTTGGTGCCGATGTGGTCACCAAGTTCCTTCACAAGCATGACATGGACCTCATCTGCCGGGCCCATCAGGTCAGTGAATAATGAGGGTTGAACGGAATGTTTTAGGCTTTGGGGAACAGAAACATTGCTGCAGGCCGGGCAAATAAAAGTTGGTTAAGTGGCACCTAGACTTATTATGTAAGTATACTGGTGGTTAAAATATACCTTATATGGTGGCATTGCAGAAGTGCAATTGTCTAGACAAGTGCAATTCTATGATTGTCCTACTCAATCTGGCCTGGTTGTTGTGATGTGTGATGGTCTACGTCTTTTTCACGTAGACCATCGTCATTTTTTGACAAACAAGTTTTATCCAATCGCATTAGTGGGGGGAGAACGATAACCAGATAAGGCTGCACTTGCGTTAGCTCAAGTTGTGTGCATATAGACAGTCCAACAATTCAAGTGATTTATAAACTTAGACAAATGTTATTACCCCTATTAAACCAAGACGTTTCATGCTTTAAAGGGTTAGTTTGACCTAGGTTCATATTTGTGAAATTCTGCTTACCCTGAGTTGATCTTGAAGGCCCATGGGGTCATTTTTCACAACAAGACATTATTCACCCTTGTCCCAGCCTGGAATTAGCATTATTAGTGTTGTCTGGATTCATGAATTGAAACTTTGCCACAAAAGCTGCAAAATTCTTTAATTGGTTGTGCCAGCATTGTATTTTTTTTTGACTGCATACTAACAAAACAAAACAAAAATGTTGTGACTTCAAACTGGCACTGTGCAAACTGTTTTCTGTAGCCATCACACACAGCTTCTGTTATTCAGCAATGATGTCATTGGTAGCTAGCAAATGCTAAAATCTGTTGGATTAAATAGTCAGGAAGAAATAACTAAAGAAGGGGTATTGACAAGATAACTAGAAGTATAAAACCTGTTCCTGACCTGACTCATTACATATGCTGGGCTTCCCAGATTCAGCATAATAACATTGCTCCTGATGCTGTTGAATTCCAAAAATGCCACCAAAACGACTGTGTTGTAACTTTGAGAAGTGAAATCCAAGTTTAGTTCTAAAAAATGTTGTTCAACTTGCACAACAGTAGAGCACGTCAATTAAACGGCGCACGCTGGAGACTATTATTTCAGAACCGAAGAAGGCGACCCACAGTTGACACCCTCCCACCTGCATTAATGTCAGCCCACAAAACACTCACGGCTGACCAAAAACAGGCTTCGTGCTCTGACATTCAAAACACTCACGGCTGACCAAAAACAGGCTTCGTGCTCTGACATTCAAAACACTCACGGCTGACCAAAAACAGGCTTCGTGCTCTGACATTCATAGATGAGTTGATGCGAGGAGCAGTAGAAGGAACAGTGTTCACCCAACCTGGTTGGCTAATCAACACCTAAAGCCTGACTGGGACTTGAGTGCCATAGTGAAGCTGGGATTTTAGGACAAGTCAGTAGGTTACTGCTATATTATCCAGGGTGAAGAGGCTCTGCCGCCCGCTCCTGTATTTGGATCATTTTCAGAGGATTATTTATTGGACAGAGGCTGTAGCTCTGTATTATCATTGATCATTTAGGCAGTTTAAAGGGGATTGGCTATCAAAGTGCGGCTCGGAACACACACAGACATTGAAATAAACAATAAATTGAATCTTTCCTGTAATTCTGCACTAGCTTTGAGAATTTTTCTAAGAGAGAATGATTTATTAAAAACGTCTGCATGATGATTCACTATTCTTAAAATATTTTCTAATTGTTTGGTTAAATGTTGAAGATGTTCTTTTTGACGCAATGGTGGGCTACAACCCAGCCCTGCCTTGTTAAACTTAATGTTGTAGGTGCTTTTTAGTGTGGTATTTATAAATTACTTTTTATTACTAGAAGTTCTATATAGGTGAAAAGGTTATATGCATTGGATTTTCTTTCTACAGTGTTACATAGCACAATGAGGAAGGATAAAGTTACCTCAGTTCCCCTACATCAAAAAAGTGTCAAACCCGTTTCAAACAATGGTCGAGTTTGTTAGAGCACTCCGTAGCAAAACGCTTTGTAGTTGAAAAAAACAATCTCTTTTTGGTTTGTTCAGATAGTTCTTTATGCTTTGTGCCTTCTGGTCACAGTCTTGCTTTGGTTCCTCAGGTGGTTGAGGACGGATACGAGTTCTTTGCCAAGAGGCAGCTGGTTACACTGTTCTCGGCCCCCAACTACTGTGGCGAGTTTGACAACGCGGGAGCCATGATGAGTGTTGATGAGACCCTCATGTGCTCCTTCCAGGTAAAGAGATTTGGAATTTCCTCTAATAATTAACTTAAATGATATGTAAACACAATGTATTATGTTTTGATTTTGTTTATTCTTCTCAATTTCTCTCAGATCCTCAAGCCTGCAGACAAGAAGCTGTTCTACGGGGGTGGTGGCGGCATGGGGTCGGGACGCCCAGTCACTCCCCCCAGGAAAGCCAAGAAATGACACCCTCCTCACAGCCCCACCCCTTCAGCCTCCACCTGCGCCCCCGCCTGCCCTGTCTACCTCTCTTTCCCCTCTATTCACCAAACAGCCAGAAATCGAAACCAGTACCCAGGGTTTTTTTTCCTTTTTTTAAAAAAAAATCGTAATTCCTTAAGAAAAACATTGAACTGTCTACGAGTGGTTGCGCGAGAGAATGAAACACGCAATGCGTGTGCTTCTGTCTGCGAGCATTAAAAAGTATGTGTGGGAGAGTGCGATTGTGTGTGTGTTCATTATGTGCGAACGTGAGAGATTTGTACTATCCTTTTCTCTTACCACTTTGCCCCATTTCAAAGAATGAAACTGTAGTATTGGTCTGTACAGTAATTGTGACTGGAAAATATACCGGGTTCAGGAGACCATGGAGACATCTGATCTGATGAATTTAGCAGCAAACTCCCAAAAACAGATGGCATGCGCATGTGTTTGTGCAAAGGGGGGGATTTGTTTGTTTTTCCCAGTCCCCTGTACTGTAAAATGTCAAACACAGATGTCTGTGGTTTTGGGTGTACGCCATGTGACTTCTCCGGCTTTAAGACGTTATAACATCCTCGAGCAAGAGAAGCTTAGCGAGTCAGTTGTCTCAAAGAAAATCGCCCTCCACATGCACCCACTCACCCTTTTCACAGATTCATACAAGCTAGAACTGTAAAAAAACCCACACAATTTAGGTTTGTACAGATTTGATTACTTGAAAGAGATTTTTTGTGAATTCGTTTTGTAGTCTTTCATCAAGTTGACCAATAAAGCGAGAATCTGAATTAAGTTCTACCATTGCTTCTTCATTATCTTTGCTAACCAACCCCATTTGTTGAAGATGGTTGGTTTTTGGATTGAAAAGGAACACCTGCTTTATTTTTTTCTGACTGACTTCCTGCCTCCAGTATTGATGACAACAGTTAGTGAACCCTTCCAGGGCTTCGTTTAAATCCCTAATTACAAGCATTTTTTCCTAATCTGAGTAAATTTTTTTAACTGTTAGGAAATCCAGTGTAGACAAACTAAATTACTGTTTAACAGTTGAGGCAAGCAAATGGACCTTTCCAAAAAATGTAGTGGACAGGCTTTTAAAAGTACTGTTGCAACTTTAGTTCAGACCGAAAATGCCACGTTTTAATTTAACCATTTATTGGAAACATGCACAATAATTTATGCAGGTGTTGGCGGTTTCTGCTGCTCTGGGGTAACTCACTGCCATCACATGATCTTGTATACACACCATAATATCATTAATAGCAATCCCCATAGGCAATAAGCAAGGTATGCCGTACCGATTCCCCCATGAAAAGTAAACAGAACCAAACCGGTGGAGGCAGTGGTGGTGGGTGGGTAACCGGTGGAGGCAGAGGTGGTGGTGGGTGGGTAACCGGTGGAGGCAGGGGTGGTGGGTGGTATTGGGTGGGTAACCGGTGGAGGCAGGGGTGGTGGTGGTGGTGGTGGGTGGGTAACCGGTGGAGGCAGGGGTGGTGGTGGGCGGGTAACCGGTGGAGGCAGGGGTGGTGGGTTCCCACCCATATGCTAATAAGACCTGCACACATCAGACTGAGTAACCTGACGATTAAATAGTCGCTATGAAATCTGATATTGTGATAGGAACGATCTCAGGCGTCAGCTGAAACCCACTCGGGTTTCCCGTCTGAACTGGTTATGCTAATTAACAATACCAAAAGCCCATTAGTGTTAAAGGTTAAGATCACTGAATGCATGTTTTGGCTGCATCTGAGGCAGTTAGATTTTAATTCGAGAGGAAGTTGTATTTCTTTACTTAGTACTTAAAGACATTTTCTTCTGTTTTTCCTATGTTTATTTTAAATTCTTTTGTATGTAAAGAAGGCAATCCATTAAGGTGAATCAACCTTGTATGGCCTTAGTTGTGTAAAAAAAAATATATATAACACACCTCTATGTTGTTTATCATCACAATATTTTGGCCTCTGACCTCTTTTTTTAGATAGTCACCTTTAGGGTTATAATTCCCTGAAATTACAACCATGGTTGTGTTTTCTAATTTTGCATTGAAATACCTGCCAATAGTTTAGTCTCACCTGCCAACCTGACACTAAGTGTTATCTGTCTGCTGACCACAGGCTGGTGCCCTTGAGTTGTCACATTGAAATAGGCTGAGGTAGAATGTGTTTTTACGGGAGGAGTCATTCGACTTTAGTTTTTGGTCATTGGACAGAATTATATACCAAATTACAATTAAAACTATATATTAAAATAAACTATGCAATGTACTGTATACAAAAACTGAAACACTACAACAGCCCGTGAGGTGTGTGCATTGAACAGATGAGTGAAGTAGGGTTGGGAGTTTTAGTTTTGTTTGATTTTGAGATCTGTTGTCAATGTTAGACAGTGAACAACAGTGTTTATTCCATTATATATGACTACAACCCAGGAAGACTATAAAAATATGTGGGCCACCTCAGTTTTGATATTCATATTAATGCATTGAAAATCAAAGCCAAAATGCACAGAGATTTTGTACATGGCAAACTATTCGGAGGAGAGTGTATTAAGAAAAGTATTAGCTGAACATCTTTTAGTATGATAAATCTAAAAGTTACAGTGATAATTTGAAGTGAAATGAAACATTTTTTAACTTAACACTAACCCTTAAAGATGCAGTCTGGGAATTTTGAGATAAACATTTTTTTTTTAACCTCCCATGGACAATTTTTGGTGCAACTTTTGCAACCATAAGAGCATAGCCTGCATCTTTAAGTAAGTTATTATTAAAGATTATTATTAAGATTTTATTACCTTGTTGGTTCTCCATGTTAGTCCTCCATTTTAGAAAATTCTAATTTACCTATGTTTTATTGCTCGTGGTGGTGTAATATTTTTTATCATAATTGTAAAAGAAAATGACTTGTTAATTTGTTTATTTCTTCATTTAGGATGGGAAGTTACACATGTTTAATTTAGTACAATATCTAGAAAAATGTATATGCCATGGCCAGTTACAACTTAAAAACGTCTGTGTAATAGTATTTTTAACGGTTTGCCTGCTTTAACCCTGCATCAGTCTTTTGACTGAAATCACAAGGGGCCAGGGTACTTTTTGAATATTGATCTTATGTTTCTTGGCGGAATTCACGCTTAAAACCATGGATCACTCTTTCATGCACTCCCTTCTATATTTAACAGAAATATTCGATTTCTCCTCTTTGGTATCTCACAGTCTCTGTTTTCATTCATTCGTCTTGCTGTCATCAACGCTCTTTCTTCAAGACGGCCTGTCTATCAATATGCCTTCTTTTCACAACCCGAATAAGGTGAGGGGTGAAGGAAATAGCACAGGGTGTTATATTCAGTCCTACAAATTCCACATTTCACCATGCCATGACCACTGCTCTAAGAAAAATAGGGTATTTCCACTGAAACGTTTCTCTTTAGTACTTTTCTATTATTGGCCACATCAATTCCTGCAGTGTCATACCCTGACTTGCGCCATTTGCAATTACAGGCACTCATTTGTAGAAATAAGTTCAAGAAAGTAGGCTATGACAGTGCACTTGTCCCTGTTATAGAGAAAGTATGTGGTCTCATCATAGGGCTCAACTCCTTGGGTGTCTGTTGGCTCGTTGGGGTGTGTGTTACCATTCCCACCTCTCAACTATTTCACCCAATGACTAGGATTAGGTTTCCCTCTGCTTGACCCAGTTCAAACTAAAGGGGGCCTACTACGGTATCACAGACTCTTGAACTCTTGAGTTGCAACAACTCTGGGTTGCAAAGCATTCTTCCAACACTTCAGGAACTTTGGTGCTACCTTTTTTTAAACCAAATAGCTGAGTTGTATTCATTAGACAGCAAGCTGAATAAAATGGACATAAAGATGGAGTGATGTCCCAAAAAAATATGTATATACTTAAAACATATTTTTTTTTTATATCTTAAGTGTGCCCTAGTAAACGCAGCCCTGGAGTCAGTGCTCGTCTTGGAAATGTTCTAAATGATGTAACACTGTACGTTTTGTAAAAGATTCGTGTGCATACCGATTATCCATGTGATTAATGATAATAACACACTAAGAACTATATGACATATTGAATGTCTGGCAACATTGCATCTAACATAAACATTGATTGATATATGTTCCAAGTCAGTAAAACGGTTTATGTATTTAGAGTACACTAGTGTACTCCAAATGTAATTCGTCGTGCGTGCAAAGCGATGCTCATCACTAGATTTATTATTTCAAACACTCTAGCGCATAAGCAATTTACACTGTTATCACAAAATTAGCTTTTAAAATGTGCAGACTGGCAAAAACGTTTTTTCGTGACAATTTTCTTGATAGCAATTAAACTTTTTCAATTATGATCATTGGAACAAGACCTCAGTACATTAAAAGGGAAAAATAGGGCGAAAGACTTGATGGTAAGAATATCCAAATGTCTAGACTTCTCCTTCTATACAGTTTAGGCTATTAACTCCAAACCTTGACATTGTTATACAGTGCCTTCAGAAAGTATTCAGATTTTTTGAATCTGTTTTAAAATTTTATAAATTAATACAGTTCTTGCTATTCACAATGGTTATATTTATTGGACAGTCAAGCTACAAGAAAGGTCATGAACATTCAACAATTTAAATTACCAACAATAAATTACCATTAGTTTACAAACAGTTATGATGGAACCATTTAAGCAATTATTTTTACCTCATTTCTGTAAATGCTTCCATGTATGTAAACGTATATGCATGCAATTTCATCCTTAAATTCTTAAACGTTTTGACAACTATAACTATTTTCACACATGCTGAAATGGTCATTTGTTCTAATTTGGTCTAATTAGCTAAACTGCTACCACAGTTATTGTATTATGAATGGAATTGTCATATGTGTATGCCTGACAAGCTAGCAGAGCTAACGATAGTGTCAGAAACGAAGAGGCCTCTTTCGCTCCTAACCAAAGGGGCTCGTTTTCCTATCGGCTCCCATGAGTCTTGTGCATGGGATATCCCTAAGTGAGTGGAATGGTGTGAACAACCAAGGACTGCTGAATGCTCCTAATGACAAACAACGGCGCAGAATGAGGTTGGGAAATGTCACAAAATGGCTTCAGACGTCAAAAGGTCCCCATTGTGTAAAAATATGACTTAGGGTACCAAACTCAAGGGTCTGCATTCTGAAATAAAAAACCGCCCATAACTATTGGTGGTGCTATGCCCAGCTGCATAATGTCCCTGAGCTATTTATACCCAACTAGTCATTCGGACTCCATATACTCAGCTGCCACTTCTATTCTTACTGTAGCTAATGCTGTAACAAGTGCCCTCTTATACCAACGCTATAGCTAGTTTATCTATAGCCTCCACACTTCACTACTAATTAGGGCAGCACTGTCAGTATTGCAAAACCGAAACGTACATATTTATTTACAGGATTTCATTGGTAATACTGAATTTCCACAAATAAGTGTTGCTTGATCACATGGAATTCCATTGACCAAGGAGTTTTTTTCTGTGTAGAGGCTGGGGGTGTTTTTTAATGTTCAATGTTCAACAAGCATTTGGTGCCCATTGATGGTCCATAGAATGTTCAGTTACAGCTACAGTACCTTGAACAGCCCACTGAATCTATTATTAAATAACAGGGTGATGTTATCTAGAATTGTAAAAATAGGTTTTGTTTTCTTACCTTGAAAGTATTGTGGCCTATAAGGAGCAGCAGCAAGGACAACTTCAGTTTAGCTAATAAGATTGATGAAAGTTATGCTTCAAGGAGTGCTTTAGCTTGTTAAACGTATGTAAGGATATACTATTATGTTAACATACAGTTGATGCCCATTTTAATGTAAAAATTAGTGGGTTTGTGGCATTGTTGGTTTAGAGGCAGTTCAGCTATTAGGATTAGGATTTAACCAATTAACTTTTATTGAAAAACATATTTTCCATTTAGTTGGTCTGGCTTATTTGATATTTCCGTAAGAGATGCCTGTTGTGGTCTAGCAGTCACTGCCTACAGGAAATATTTACCAGTGTAAGGGATTAGAATATAATACCCTACTCCAAAAAATGTAGAGATACCAGCTGGGTTGAACCCAAAATCACAGGGCACCTCATTTGTGCTTCAGGGGTCACACGAAATATGACAATGTTGTCAAACATAAAGATGTTTGTATATGTACTGATATATATATTTTTTTCAATTATACTTTTACTGCTCATTTTTTAAAGCTGCCTCACACTTATATTTTGACTGTTTCTGGACTGTTAATGGTCGTTCTCACTGCAAGTATTAACTGCACAAGTCAGCAGTAACTGGCTACGTTCACATTGCATAAGTTAGCTATTCACACAGCTGCAGCTCTGCGCGGTAGTTATCACTCACATAGTACAGAGACACATATAGGATCAGGAAGGTGGGGGTGGTGTGTTAAGGCTGGACACGGCAATCCTTCGGACAGGGATGAGGGCGTTGCACGTTAGTGCTGCTCTTGGTGTGGGTGTCCCGGGTGCTTGGCTACACTACTCTAAGTCTTGCACAGGCAGATTGTAGAGGGTATTGATTGACGCTGTGCCAAAAGGCAGAAGTTGGAGTGAAGAGATAGAGGGTAGAAACACTATCCTTCTGGGACATTAACTTAAATGTTACCGCGCTACCCTGAGGTAGACACTGACAGGCCGACCCTTTTCACAGCCCCCAATTCTCAGAGGTCAGGCAGGCTGTACAACAGCTGACACGACCATGCCTGGCTGAAGAAGGGGGAGATAAATGAAATGGGAGAAGGGGGGGGGCAGACATTGGCAGAAGAAAAGGAACATAAAATTTGTCATAAAAATGTCAGGGGCCAGAAAAGGAGGCAAAGATTGCAATAGGTGCTTTTACGGCAATACATTTTTTTGTTGATATATTACAGATGTGCCCAAATGTATAGACATTATTACTGTTTTCTCTAATAATTATATATTTTCTAATACTAAGTTGATAGAAATAATGTCACATTTGCATTTTCAACTGCAGACAGTGTTTTCCCCATTAAGGACATTGCTGCAACTTTCTACTGGCACATTTACCTGCTTTTCAATTATGGACTATTTTTTATGGACTAAAAAATGTTCTGATTTCATGAATTCATGCACTTGTTCAAGGACTGAAGTACCAGAACCAACAATTTAACCCCAAAGCTTTATTGCTTATAGCGAGGGTTATTTTCATTAAAGTATACCCTGGATAGGGTAGTTTGGGGCAAGACCCTAAGATCAATGTCTATTTACTGACACAAAAAAACAAATGTTTTGTGGTTTTTTTATATGTTGAATGCTTAGGGTAATGGATTACAAATTAAAATAAATAGCTACAGTTGACAGATTAATTTGTCATTAATCAAATGTATTTTTTAGGATAGGGGCATTTTTTCCAGCTACTGGGGTAATATGCGCCCCCATGGGGTTAGTTGCCCCTCAGGAATCTTATCCCAATAGAAGATATTGCCTTGGGGTTTTAAAGAATTGGCCCTGTTTTTTTACCCCTCTTATCTTTTCCTTACATGCATTTCATACAGTTAAACAAAACTCATAATCATTTAAATAAGGCAATGTTTTAAATCCCAGCAGTCTTTAAAATGAGATTCAGAAGAAAACATTTTCAATAGTTGGCTAAGCAGGTGTGATGATACAGAGGAAATTTGTAGTTGACTAAGACTAGTGGCAGCCAGAGGAGGTGTTGAAAAAAGAATGGTGACATTTTGCGGTTTTTGTGAGAGTCACATGGGGGGGGGGCGTCTTACCCCAGGGGCCATATTGCCCCATGTTATCCTACTGGGGGCCTTGAATGTGTTTAAGACATGATGAAATCTTTAGATTTTTCTGGGGGTAAAGCATGCAATATTTTGCGTAGTTCCTTCTTGCATGAAAACAACCCCAAACATAAAAAGAACCCCAGAATGATTCAAGAATAAATGCAACACTGTCCTGGAGTCCCGCTGTATATCACAATATACACTGTATGAAAAAAGCTGAAAACAACAGTTGGTGGAGGCCACCCATCAAACATTGAAGAATTTGAGCAGTTTTCTCCTAATAAAGCCTCCCAGTAAAAACATGCAGCAAGCTCAATGGAAGCAAATCAGTCCCAGACATCAAAGATCCATCATATTTTATAACAGGTGTGAGGTTCTTTTTTATACGCATCCTTCTTTTGACACATAAGCCACTATTATTTTGCAAAGCCAAAGACCTCTATTTTTTATGTGTAAAAAGTATAACAATAAGGCAATTTTTCTAAATTTAATCTATTATATTCCCTTTTAAAACATTTAGTATTTGTTTGATCAGATGGAATAGTGATGGAATATGTTTTTACAATATTACTCTGTCTGATGTTTATTTAATACAAAATGTATTTGCTCTTCTTTATCAAATTTCAAGTGACTGTACGTTGCTCTCATCCTTAACCAACCACCAACGTACTGTTTCTAGAATTTTATGGGATTGTATTGTCCCACAGGGGTTGGCCCTAATGTGAAATTGAAAAATTTAAAAATAGAATTCAGTTCAAATTCAATTTAGGAGAACATTTCCCAAATGTTTTCCAAAATGAATCATTATGTGATTGTCTCTTAGTCTAATAAATGTATAAAATTTTTTATCTTCAAATGCAATCTCTTTCTAAAGAATAAAAAATGTTTCCTCCTGAGCTTTTCCAACCATTGAACCGAGACCACAGGTGGTGTCCAAGAGGACCACTTGTTAGGTAATTCATCATGAATGAACGACAAGTTCTGTTCCTGTCTTTAGAAGACACCACGTAGCAGCCTTTAGGTCAAGGAGTGCCTATTTTAATGAACTCAGTTACACAAGTAACTGTAACTGGAAGTGAAGTACATTTTTGTGTAATGATTATTGTCTTATAGACTTATCTATAACGATATCAAATTAGCCACTTTTTGTTATGGTCTGTGGATGTGGTGCGTTCAGTATGCATTCAAACTTTCGGTACAATTTTCTGTTTTTTAGAATATCAACGTTCATTAACAGCCTAAGTTTGGGACTGCTATTCCAGTTACCTTACATTAAATAATGGGTTCAGCTTGACCGACTCATGCACTGGCACCCTTGTTAATGGATGGATAACATAACTACATGATGGAACACTGTTTGGGTTTTTGCTTGGTAGTTAAGATATGCTTATTGACATTATCCCTTGAATATAACTTCAGGTTTTGTTTTGCTTTGGGGCAATGGTGCTCAGTATAATTGATTAATTTTATTCCAATAGATAAACAAATTCCTACTAGTTACATGGCTACTAAATCATTACTAAAATATTGAAATTATCTTTGTTTTTGGTCATTATTTACAGGTTGATTGCATTGGTTCCTACATGCATTCACATCCAGGGTAGGTGCACATCCTTGCCTGACTTCACTGTAATGTCGACTAGAAGATATATATTTATAAAATTTAAATACACTACCATTCAAAAGGGGCATTGAACCTGAGTGGTCGATGTTCAAAGCCTCCATTGCCGAAGCTGCGGCAGG